>JAGDQP010022562.1:0-15253 GCA_022664845.1 Lepisma saccharinum
CGTTTAGGCTGTGTATTCTTTGAAATTTTAGGTTTGGCGGCCATTTTGAATCCAAGATGGCGACCTTTTCAAAATGTCGGAATTTTTCCTTTATCTACTTATCATCCTCTACCTTCATACCAAATTTCATGTTTCTAGCTTACTCCAAACACCCTAAACAATATGATGAGTGAGTCAGTCAGTCAGTGAGTGAGTGAGTGAGTCAGTTAGCCTAAAATGTGCAATTTCAGGGGTCCACAACTAGAACATAGTTTGAGATACGAATATGAAATTTTGTACATCTGCACATATTTACCATATCTCCTTAATGGCAAAAGCTCATATTCCTATCTTTAACATCTTTTTTCTTACGGGGCTCCCAAATCGTCGATTTTGCCATAAACTCTTGTTCCTGTATAACATGCTTCTGGCAGTGCTAACGTTTTCTGACGTGAAGAACTTGGCTCATGCACTGCCGTGCATGTTGATAAATAACTGGTGCTACGCAAAACTTCTACACGCTTTGTGCTGAAAGTTATTATGTAATGGAAAGTATTATGTTTGAGAGTATCATTGTCTATTACATGCTCAAATTTGGGCCGGTTCCGAAATGATTTACACATTCTGTTACAGAACAAAGGAGAGATAATGGCCACAGCCTTTTTATCTAAGTTTTCGGTTTGTAAAAACGAGGAACTAAATTACGTATATATCCTCGGTACAAACAGCTTCCAAGGCAACTTTCTCTGTATATTTTATACCGGAAATAGATAAGAGTAGCAGTATTTTGCGATACATTTGAAATATCAATATGGTTCTTCAGTAATGGTGCCCATATTAATGTATTTTGTAAGGAAATTTCAACAGGCGATTGGAAACATAGCTTATCATTAGTTACCCCACTTACGTGTTGGAAATTATGCATCAGAGTAGACGCACACACAAACTGTAAATATATCTGCAAGCTTCTTGGCAAATCAAATTCCCAAGTGACATCTTTGTTGCCTAAAGAGAATCTCCTCGAACCAATTTTCCCTTTTAACATCCTTTGATTCTCTTTCTCCCCCCCCCCCCTTCCCCTCCTAACCCCTGTTTGCTGTTGTGTGCTTGCTCATCTTTCATCACTTGTTGGTTCTCACTATTCCAAGCAAAGCAGAAAGTGTGTGTGTTGGGAGGGGAAGATAAGCCCGTCCTCGGGTACTTTTCCCTCATCATCCCCCTATTTTTCTCACTCCCAATCAACCATTATACCGCTCAACAGATACACTTCTGAAGAGTGTTGGTTTCAATTGCCAAAATCCCACCCACTATACTTATTTTCCCTCCTTTCTCTCTTTCTCTTTCTCTCTCTCTCTCTGTTTCTCTTATATGGCCTTTCATCCTCCTCCTTCTGCTTTCCTGTTTCCCTCGGGAGTTCGGTTAATAGGAAAATCAAAGACATTGAAAGCGTGATAAGAGAGCAGAGAGCGCAGGCTCTTCAACTGTCTCAAGAGCAACCCTCCTCTTATCCTACGTACTAGTCACCTACAGTGTTGCCAGCTTGTCTATCTCCCTCGAAAAGTAAGGGGTGCAAAACACCCTATATATTTTCTTATAGCCATAATCAAGCACGCAATTCCTTCAGCTTAAAGTGAAAATCAAACCACGTCATTTACATATAGCTCCATCTTGGCCACCACTATATGATATTCAATCTGCAATGGTTAGATTACAGCCAAATACTGCAGTCAACCATATCTTAAGTTTTGGTATGATAGGGAAATTTAAATTTAAATTTACTTTAAGGTCTTTAGGCAACTTTGGCTCAGGCCCGGGAAACTTTGAACTACTTCAAGACCGAAGTTAATTTAGATTCTTCGTAGAATCGAGCTACAGTATGTAGACAGTTTTGTTTCTCAAGGATCCTTTGATATTTGACACATGTTCTGGAAGCCCCAAAACAAAAGAAATTTAGGTAAAAGGTTTTTCTGAAATATGTCGAATGTACCCAAAATACTCCACAACTCCACTCCACTCCACAAATCATTCCACGACTAGTGCAAACATTTCCATACTTGATTATCCGATTACGATGTCCGCTAACCCATGTTCAGGATCAATGAAAAGTGCCCCATCCGATGGGACATGTCGAGGAAGCCAAATTTCACAGGACATATTCCTGTTCACAACAGTAAACGACTAATGCAGGATTGCAAGAGACGAATAGCGAAACGTCAATACCAGGATCCAATTTGACACATACGAGTTGTCTGTTGGTACCTCTAAACGTCGTTGTGTCCACACACGATAAACCCACAAGTCTTGTGTATTCTTTCACCAGAGCATTCATTGTCAGTGCTTCAAACACGCTGTAGATAACCTGTCACACAGGGGAATGAACTTTAAAATAGTCTAATCATAGGCCTGACTGAAGCTGGCTCATTGACTAGAAGAGTTACTTTTAATGTGTTACTGCTGCATGGTCTGGCAGAATATATGAGAAAGAAATAACCACGTTGCTGACGATTTGAAGCTTCTTTATTCTAGAAACAAATATTCTGAAGCGACTTATCATACGAACAATAGTAATTATACAAAGTGTGGCTATTAGAAGTCTAGACTTGCTTTTTAAAAAGTGTGGTTTATGGGGAAAATAGGACATACTACCTTTTCCGCTTTCAATGCATCCTCTCGCCTAGCAATACACCTCTGAATTAGGATCTTACATGGCTCGAAAAAGCGCTGCGAGTTTCTGACTACTCTTTTAACAATTCCGTAGTTTTTTCATCGCCCCTCGTAATTCAATTATTTGATTTTTTTTTTTTTACGGCTTGCTTTTGTTCTAGTTTAAATATTTTCGTGACCGTCTCTTCATATTCAATTCGTCTTTTAAAATTTACCATTGTGTCTTTATCACTCTTCAATATATCTGTTTTCTTTAAAAAAATATATATTTGGGTCACTTAAACTTGACTTCATTATCTTTCTTGACATCTTCCTTGTTTTGTTTTTCTGTTGACGTCACTGGGTGACACGAATGTTTGTTGCCTTTCAGCTTCTACTGATCTTTGCTAGATTATTTGAACCATCCAAAAGTTTGCATACGTAATATAATGTTACCACCCTATACATTCTATTTTGCTTTAGATTGGACAAGGAATTTACGATCAACAAGCTACTCAATTTTTTACACCAATCATAATTATGGCAGGTTAACCATTTCAATGTATATCTAATTTCTAAGAAAATCGTTTCTCGGTGCACAGATAAGAACTGTTTCCCCTCCTTTTTATAAAACCGTTTTTTTTTTACCGTGCAGTTTTAAATTACCATATCTCGTACAAAGTGAAAGATTTTTTTATTTTATTTGATGCTTCAGACAGTAAGGTGCTTTTACTGTGAAAACAATAGTAATATTCATGCTCACGTTCGGATCGAACCTGAGACCCTACGACTTGTGATATGAAAGCTAACTGCTTCAGATCAGAAACCACGGCTGTCGGCAAATACTCCTTATTTACTACAAATAGGGTAAATTTGTAACAGGTTTATGATGGTGCCTGTATACTGTCAAGAAAAATTATGATTCCGAAGTTTCCCCTTTTGCTTCTGTTTTGTCATGCAAGTACCATCCTTTTCCTACACTTTTATCCATTTCCCCAACTACTTTTCTTCCTTTCTGTCAACCTTCCCCCTTTCATCGGTCCTCTTCCTCTTCAACTTATTCTTCGTGTACTCCCTCTCTGACAACTTTTTCCTCAATAGCCGGATCGATGTCTTTTCACGACACTCTTGCACTACCTTTTCCCTTCTTTTGAGAGAAGAGCTGAGCATTTTCTTGAGCGGACCCAACCCAGCCAGAAAGTGAGAAAGAAAAAAGGAGGTCTATATACATCTTCCTTTCTCTGGTTTTTCTCTCCTCTTGCCAAGGAGGCAAGAAAGACATCCCAGGCATTGGCAGAGAAGCAGCAGCAGCAGCAGCCAAGCTTCAAGTCCCTTGCGAATTGTCGCAGGGACTGAGGAAAACAGCCGCCGAGATAAATCCGTGATCGAAATTGAACTCTTTGAGGTGGCTTTTGAAGCAGTTTGATTAACTCTTTGGAGGGTAGTCATTTGTACGACGACGAATCCTACAAATCCAATACAAGAGCCAAGCTTTTGTTCCGCTGCTTGTAAATGCGTTGTACTTCGTAGTCTGAACAGATCTGATAGCAGGTACGTACTATATAGGTAACCGGTTGGTGGTGTCTGTGAATGTATATATATATATATATATATATATATATATATATATAGGCAGGCAGACAAGGGAATAGAGGAAAATCGACAGACAGAGAAGTGAGCAAGATAGATAAAGGAGCTAGAGAAACCGATTCTCTCTTGTTCACTTGCCTTTTTCTTATAACAGCCTTTCCCCCCTCTCTATTCTTTGGCGAAAGAAAAATTGTGTTGGAGAAAATGATGGTTGGATGGGGAGGGGGTGGAATTGTGTTCTTTTGTAGTGATAGTAATAGAATACGAAGCAGGGGAAGGAGGAAAGTGGGTGGAATTGATAGAAGGAGAAAATGAAAAGCAGGTGGAAGGAAGTAAATGGAGAAATAAGAAAGAAATTGTCGACAATGGGGAAAGAGTTATGGACTTGCTACCAAGCACTCGCTTTTTTTTTTTTTTTTTTGTCAATATCTGTCATTTTTGTGATGTAACATATTACCCAGCAAAAGTTTTATTCTTGATATATTCAAAGGAGAAGTGTGACTAATGTTTCTGAATTAGTACTAAAAATCGATCGTGGACTTTTTGGGGGGTGAATTTTAGTTCCAGTTTCACCAGGAATATTTTCTAATTTGCTAATTCTAATTTCCTAATGACTTCAATATATTATATTGATGTAATGTTTACCCGGAACGTTACCTATGTCCACAAGATATTAATGAAAATTTTACCAGGAATATTCTCTTAGTTGTCTATGACAAGATGATAGATTTTTTTTATACCAGGAACATTTTCATATTTGTCTGGAAGTTTTCCACGAACATTCTCTTATTTGCCTACAAAATATTCAAGAAAGTCTGAAAATTGGATTATGTTTGATTTCAGAGCTAATATTAATGATTCAATACGTTGATGCAGGAAATGTAACCGCTTGTTTAAGAACCACCGTCCCACAAAGAAGTCGGTCTTTACGTCTTGAAGAGGAAACTATTGTCTAGCTAGAAGATTTCGGGGCGCGGCGTACAACCAACAACATTCTTTGGTAATAAATATGAGTATTGCACTGGACCACACGAATCCAAAAACTGAACAAACCTACAACTCCCATCTAAATGTACAAGCTATGGTGAATCCCACCCCCACGTTCAGCTAAAATGAAAAGGCCACCCGAAATCAAAGCTGATACCTTAATCTATATTGCACATCTGCGACTATCAGAACCAACCCAAATGCCCATTACCCCAAATCAGCAATCCATAACGCTTATCATTACTTATTTCCTGTTTGACTGTGAAAAAAGTTCGTATGCTGTCACACAACCATGGCTATTCAACCTACCTAAACTCATCACCATATTCCTCTCACCTCATCACCACATTCCTTTTACTCCCATGAATGCACTGTAATCAGAAATACTAAACAAGGACTCATGTGTCTCACATCGTACCTAGAAACCAACTTACTGTTAGTAACATGAGTGGGATATGCCATGGACTATATAGACGAGCACTCGAATATTAGGTAAAGCACAGGACTTGTAAAGCAAGCTGAATGAGAATTTCTGTGAAGCGATAGAGCAAACCTAGTTTTCTCATAGCACCTCGAGTAACTTGAGTGATATGTTCAGAAAAAGTTAGCTTGCTGTCAAATAGCAACTCCAAGGTCTCTGGAAGAATATACAGCGTTTACGATTATATCTTTAACGGTATATGACTAATATGAGTGTTGAATGGTGTCTCTTTTCAGGGACATAGAAAACGCTGCACATTTGAAAGGATTTAGGTTTATATATACCAGATATCGTACCAAGTGCTTATAATCTTGATGGTTGAAGGTATCATAAGGAGTGGAGATTTGTCTGTAAAGTTTGAAGTCGTCAGCAAATCGGAGAATAATACCAGAGGAGGCTGTAAAAAGAGTTGGTAAATTATCGATATATAATAAAAATAATAGTGGCCCTAGAACACGCCCTTGGGGAACTCCAGAGAGAACGGGAATGACGCTTGAAGGAGATCCAGATATTATTACACGTTGCTGGCTACATTGAAGGCAGTCCTCGAACAGTTGAAGTTGTTTGTCATGAATATTAAACTCAGTTGATAAAATAATTTGCAGATAAGATAGGAATAGCTAATGGAATCAAAGGCCTTAGGGAGATCGAAGTGTAAGATATCTAATTGCGAATTATGGAGATGTATTAGATGGCACCAGTGAGTAGAACAGACAGATTAGTCAAGCTAAGAAACCATGCTGTGAAGGATTTGTGTACGAGGAAGTAAATTTAAAAATAATCTTCCATTATTTTCTTGCATGTCAGCGCCAGAGGCGATAGTAACGAGATTGAACTATATGAAGACAATGAAGACACAAAATAATAAATTGAATTAAAATCATAATATCTAAGAGCACCTACGCTTTTATTTTCCGATTCATAACATTAATTCAATTTATTATTTTTTACTCTTTAGTCCATCTTAAAAAAGCGTGTTTTTTCAAAAATCCTTTTTTAATCATTTTTTTATTATGAACTTCTTTATCCTAAAATAAATACTAGCCTGCAACTAGCCTGGGTTTTTCTGGTTGCAGAACACTTTAGGACTTGGATCACAAAACATTTAGCTTGAGAAAATGTATCCGAAGCTCGAAATAACTCGAAAAAAAATAATTTAAAAAAATTAAAAAAAAAATTTTTCTTAAACAATTCGTACTAAAAAGTAAAAAAGAAAATAATTTTGTTTATGCACGACTAAAAAGAAACGCATTGGGCGTGCTCTCATATACAGTCACTTCAAAATTCTTGAATTGGCGCGCCCCATGCTTTTCTTTTTAGTCATGTATAAACATTTTTTTTTTTACTTTTTAATACCAATTGCCTAAGAAAAGAATATCTTTAAAAAGTTTTTTTAAAATATTTTTTTAAAATTCATTTTCTAGCTAAATGGGAGAACCAATAATTTTCACACATTTTCCCTGTTTAATGTTTATTATACCGAAAATCCTTCGGGTGTGGTTAGTTGACTGCAATTTTATTTTGTGGAGAATCTAGGCTCATTCACCTGCAGATTCATAAGAGACATTTTCCTTCCTACATCCGATCCTGTACATACAAAAATGCTCAAATTTTCACACATAGATTCTACGAATGTTTAATGGGATAAATAAATAGTGTGGGTTCGTATTTCAGAATAATACGCCTTGATATCATTATATTTAACTGGCATGAAAATGTTGATTGTCCCAATTTAGTAGTCATAAACTTGAAATTCCATAAGTGCCACGTCATAGGCAAGATTTGACCCAGAATGCTGTAAACTCATTCAACAAAATTCTACTACGTCAGATCGTTTGACCCCTGAGGTTTGGCATATAATTCAGAAACATGCCATACCAAAAGATTCGAAATGCCCAAAATACCCCAAAACATTATTTATCGTGCATTATCGTGAAGCACAATCACTTTATATTGTCTTTGGTCATATTCTGGTCCTTTTTCACTCAAAGTTTGATGCAAATCGATCATTTGTTGTCGGTAACGCTGAGTATTAACGGTTTCGCCAGGTTTCAGCAGTTCATAATAGATCACTCCTTTCTGATCCCACCAAACACAAAGCATTGTCTTTCGTCCATAGCGATTTGGTCTTGCAGTCGATGTCGCCGGTTCTCCTGGAGTTACCCATGATCTTTTACGCTTAGAATTCTCGAAATAGATCCACTTCTCGTCACCAGTCACAATTCGATGGAGAAATGATTTCCTTTTGTACCTGGCGAACAGAATTTCGCAAGAGGTTTTTCGGTTTTCCTGCTTTCGTTCAGTCAATGCATGTGGAACCCATTTTCCCACCTTCTGAATCTTGCCCATGGCTTTTAAACGTATGGAAACTGCTTCTCGTCTCACATTTAACTGATCCGCGAGTTGTTGCGTTTGAGCGTCATCCTCATCCAACAAAGCCTGCAATTCGCTGTCTGTAAACTTTTTCGGTGGTCTTCCACGTTCTTCGTTTCTCCCGTCAAAATCGCCACTTTTAAATTTTGTAAACCACGCATAGAACTGTGACTTACCAAGAGCATGATCACCGTAAGCTTCGACAAGCATGCGATGCGATTCTGCAGCAGTTTTCTTCAAATGGAAACAAAAAATCAATGCTGTCCGCACATCGTAGTTTGTAGGTACAAATTGCGCCATGTTCAACGCTATTAAACACTACACTATGACATGAAACTTGTCTGGTTGTGAGTTGCAAATCGTTATCAGCAGTCAAAACAAGCAAGTGGCGCCAAGGACGCAGTTTTACGGTAATCACAGTGACAGCTAACGCCGTCTATGCACAAACTCCGGTTTCATATTTACACACCTGGTATAAACCTTCATTTTTCAACCCCCCCCCCCCTTTTGGGGCTTCTAGGACCCAAATTTTTTGGGTGGCAACAGTATAATTACCATTTCTTTTGCGTAAAGAAGTAACACAGTGCCGATTTTGAAGTTTGAGTGAGTTTAAATAATTTTCCCTGAACTAAAGGATTTTAGAGGGAAAACAGCAAAAATGAACGGTTTTTGACCAATTTTTGACCAAAATGGCTGTCATTTAGATGTAAAGCCAATTTGTTGGGGGGGGGGATCGCTATAAAGATTATTTAGATGATAAGGAACAAGAAGAAAAAAATGGTCCCAAAGGATGAGAGAATGCACATGGGGGCATAGAAAATAATTGTAAAATATATGCCTTTGATCACTTTTCGACCATTGTGGTCTAAGGCAAGTTTTTTTTTTAATATCGATAAAATATTTATTTAGACCATAAGGAATAAGAAAAAATTGGCTCCGAAGGATCAGGGGGTGCACGTGGGGTCTCCCTGGCTCCTCGGCTAAGTTGACTATGAAATCAAAAATACGTAACATAGAATTGTAAACATACAATACACATAATTATTATGTGAATGAGGGAGAAGATACATTAAAGAAATTTTACGACTTTTAAACGTACATTCATACATTGGTTAAGAATTTTAAATAGTAATGTATTAGGATGAGGCTTATGTCTACAAATAATTTTAACTGATAAAAACACTCACAATAACAAATAAAAACATATGAAATAGTTCAATATTTAACATATTTAACGTTGGTTTCTACAGTTTCCAATGGATGACAGGAGCGTAAAATTCTATATTTGAGGTAGAAATTTTCATCGATATTTGGGAGCGATACTTGTTATTATTCAGAATAATTACCTTTCACAAACTAAGTTAAAAAGTCACGTTTATAAACTTCAAAGAATTGGAAGCATAAAACAACAGCGGATTGAACAAATTTGTATGCAAAAATAAGTCCATTGTACTCACTGAAAGAATTCCTACTGGGCAAGAGTTTTAGAAGTAATTGATAATTATAGGTGACGTGATTCTGATTGAAAATGCTTTGGCAATGATAATTATAGTTATCCAAATAACTAAGACAAAATTAATAAATATCAGAGAGATATAGTTCAAATGTCAGTAAGGTATTGTAATACATTACCGCCCTCACGATTTTCGATAATTATGCTTTATTAAGAAATGAAATAATTTGCATAGCTAAATTGTATAACTGAATTGAATTTTATGTATGGCCTTAGGCATCTAAGGCTCAGGCCCGAATAGGGGGGTTAAAGGATGCGGGAAGGTGTTGTCCAGGGTCTAAGTTGAGGGCAACATGACGGCATTTGTCGGGTGTGACTGAGGAAAAGATCTGGAAAAACTCAAATCAGAATGGAAGACCACAGCAATTGAATCCAGGACCTCCCGAATGTTAAGCCAACGATCTTCCCACTGGAACACGGCCTGTCGGTATAACTAACTTGTATTTGAAGCAGTGGATATAAGTGTGATTCTTCCAACATAGCAAATTTGAGCTGACTCAAAAGTGGATCAAGCTTACTTTGACAAGTGGAAAAACTTAATGCAAGCTTAGGAAATCGAGCCAAGATGCTTTAAACGAGGTTGAATCAAGCAGTCTAGTTTACAAGAAGGTTGAAACAGCCTTGACAGGGCACGAGAAAAAGCATAGTATACTTATTAAAAATGAAAACGTTACCCTAGGTGGGAATCGAACCGAGGTCCATTGACACCAATCCGATGCTGTGGTCACCAAAGCACGGAATCACACGCCTTAGCGTGCTTTCCAAGCGCTATTTATGCCTAGTTGATTGGTAAAAGTGTAGAAGTTGGAGAAACAGTTCTGGTACGTGATAGGTCTTCGTCGCACTGAGACGACAGCGACGAAATATAATTCAAATACATTTCAAGTTTTGAAAGCTTTCTCGTATAATTGCTTGTTTCAACAAGCTTGAATGCACTTAGTTATAACAACCAAGCCACTTACGTTGTTTCAACAACGTTGTTATGTTGTTTCATGCTTGTTTATTAAGTTCAACACAATACCAGGTTTGACAAGGTCAAAGCAAGTGACTGACAATCTTGTTACAAGCTGGCATGCTATCTGGATTAAGAGCGGATACAATAGCTCGCATTTTCTTCTGGTATAGAAGAAGTTCCTTTCCTCTCCACTAGATGCCTCCGAGCGCAATTTTCTAAACCATTCTGATAAGTGGCAATTTTTAATTGGTTTGTATACGGCCATATTTCAGCTAACAGGAGACGCTGAACCAATCACAGAATTTGTTTTGCAGGAATCTTTAAGAAAATATGTTTTTGAAGTCAGAGTCATCTACCGGTGAAGAAAAGAAACTTCGTGGAAGTCGGAAGAAAATGCGTATACATTTAAAAATGCAAGTTAATTCTCGGTGTTCAGTTCTCCTGTTGTATTTCGCACTTGAGAGCATAGATTTGGGTGATAAATCCGATAGATAATTGATCGTTAAATATCATGACTACTAACACGCAACGTGAAAGCATTAATGAAGAATGATCAAAGAAAAATGGCGATTCACTCGCACGCTCCTAGAAGCCTATTACTTCATACCCTGGAGAAACTATTCTTCGTCGTCTAGTGGCTAAGCATGCTACCTCTTATGCCAAAATCCTGGAATCGAAACCTATCTGTTCCATTTTCATTGTTTATTTTTCAAATTTTATTATTTTTATTATTATTTAAAAAAAAAACGTTCTTACCAAAAGTTACATTTGCATTTATTTTGAAATACAGTCTGCAAACACATTAAAATAATACGAAAGGAATATTTAATCCGTATTTTCGAAATTCTGAATGCCAAACTTCGAACTAAGTTTTGAGTTTAGCGCTTTATTATCATTTACTGTGTTTACCGATTGTATTTTTGAGATAAATGCAAACGTAACTTTTTGATAACATTTTTTTTTTAACCATTAGAATAAAATTTGTAAAGAAAATGAAATGATGCCGACAGGATTCATTCGCAGACTGTTGGCATTGTAATCAGCGCGCTTAGCCACTATACTTCACTGTCAATAACGTTTTCTTTTTTTGAGAATAAAAGTTCTTATCTGTGCACCAAGAAACTGTTTTTCTTAGAAATGAGATATATCAACATTCTCATTTAATTTAAAATGAAAACTTCCTGGTTTTTACATAAGCTTACTTATTTTATATTTCCAAACCGGCATATTCTTATTTTAAATTAAATGAGAATGCTGATGTCTCATTTAAAAGATAGTTTCTTAGTGTACAGATAAGTTTTTTCCCCTCAATTTTAAGAAACATTGCAACAGTCATCATTTTATACCTAATCATCCTTAAGTCTTCCCAGATTTAAATTTAATTGGCCTATGAGTTTCATGTTCCATATATTTGAACACTTTTCTCCAATTTTTCTGTCTTATTATCAGCCTTAAGTTAGTATCCTAATTTTCTTAAATTTTGATTTGTAATTTGTAGTAATTGAAGGATACCAAACTCTCTTAGAGCCGCCTCCCAAGTGTCTCCAATCCTATTCTATCAAAAGACATGTTCGTGCTTATCACTGCTCACTAAAACAATATAGCGGCTCTGATTCGTCATTCTGCATTTTGTAAATCCATTGTAATCAATACTTGTTTCACATAGAAGATAAGAGGGGAAGGGGATATTATTAACGTTACAATTATGATTTTTTTTCGTTTCTTCTTTAATGTGTGTTTTTCCTGCAAATGAACGTAACGGAACGGACAGCAAAAGATTAATAATATTTGATAATAGAGATATTAATGAATGTACCGTAGTAGACAGATATACACGAGAAAAGGGAACATTATAATTGATTTTAATTAGCATATTATGTAGCCATGTTTACAAGAGTTTAAAGATCATTTATCATTTGATATTAATTTAATTCCAGTGGATTGTCATAAAAGAGCAAGTAGCCATTATATTAATCTCAAGCGTCAACACAAGGTTAATGAAACTAACTTTTTTTTTGGAATACATTTATAGAGAATATCACAAACTTTTTTCCTGTTAAATGATTTTTTTTTTTTTTTCTGTTTTCGCTGGTGGAGTTAATGCATTTCATAGCGGAAAGACATCACCAGTCTGGACACTTTACCACAAATCAAATAAACAGACGACAACAATAAGTAAACCCCTCCTAGTGTCCCTAATAGACTGCTACTCTTGTTATCAGATCAGTTTCTCATTCGTGGGGCGTTCTTTTAGCTAGGGGGCGTCTAGCCCTAAGAGAGAGAGAGTATGTTTGTGTATGTGCTCCGGTTGAGATACTTATCGGGATACAGTGTTACCACCTAGCGCTAGAAAAACATGTGATGATAGCATTTTCTTTTTTAAACCTGAGTTTGAAATCTTGATAACGAAACAAAAGTTCTTGAGAGGTAAAACAAGACGGGTAGTTAAATAGGCTTTCAGAGATTAATATCACATTTTCTTCACAAAATATCTTATACAATTTATTAGTGGCCTCTATAGAGTAATGATTTTGTTTCAGCTGTCTCTTTTGTAACCAGGGACGTATTCAGAGGGAGAGACCGCGCTGGACCAACTCCAAAATACGATAATTGGGTGTTTAAAAAATTTTTGGTGTTAGAGGGTGAATGCGTCACACCAAAACAAAATTATTGCGTTCCTTCGAAATAATGATCGAAAAAATAAAACATAGTTTTGCAGCTACTCTAATATGCAGCGACATTGTCCATAAATGACGTCATATCCGGACAAAACATGTCCCGATTTTTTTTTTTTTTTTTTACAACGGGACTTCTTTGTTCCGGTAGTGTAAGAAATTCAATGGTGAATTCATGTACAGTATATTTCTATTCTCTTGGTGAAGTGCAACCCCTACATCACATGTTCACTAACCTGTTCCACTAACCGCTAGTCTCTGAGGGTATCGTGAATAACTTAATTACAGTAAAACCTCTCAAATAAACTGACTTACCTAAAAGTAAAATCGGTCGCATAGACGGTGGTCTTTTTCAAGGGGTTGAGATTAGGGAAGGATGTAATATTCAACATCATTTACCATACATACGTATATGCATGCGTCCATCTTTGTTTTACTCTCCTTGTGTCATGATGAATTTGTTGTTATTTTGTATATGCAACTTGGAAGAAGCATCTCTTTTAATTAAATTACTCAACATACAGAGGAAGAGATCTTAGATTGATTTTCACCCTTTTCTATTTTTCTTTTAAAAAGCTTCCGTAGGACGAGAAACAGCCAGAGATTTGTTTTCATGTAAAAATTCACAAGAAGACATTGCAGATAGAAAGTGCTAAAAGGTTTTCATTTTTGATGTACACAACCACACAAGGAGCCTTTGTAAAGAGAGAAAAATTGAGGTATCTGAGGGATTCCAAGTCTTCGTGTTAAGTACTATTGAACCCTAATGTCTCCCAAATTCAAGCCAACATGCCGGATAAGCAGTTTCACAGTGATGCATTGGCACAACCCAGACTATTAGTGAAGTGCTGGTAAATCGAAATAAGTCACGTAAGGAATTTAGCAACAGGAAAGTACCAATAAAGGATATAACGAATAGAACGCTTGGAGAAGAATAGAATGAGCGAGGAACAAATCAGGAGAAGACTTATAAAATTTTTCAAGAGACAGAAAAGAAGGAGGAATGAATGTCAACCATAGGATAGTCGAAGTTTCTGGTTCAAAGTGAACACTGAACACACTGGGAGTGCAACGCTAAACATACTACACCAGAGACTCCGTGTGCTTTCCAGAATGTTACATATTTCTCTTTGAAGTCGATTCGCGCAACATGAGAAGCTAGTGGCTTACGTGTGCTCTCGAAGTTCATTTCGCTTAGATTATTTCTCCGATTCTTTTTATTTCTCTCAAGATACTATATTATGTGCTGTTATATATATTCGTCCTTCTCCAGTGATTCTGTGTTCCGACCCCCGTTTAATTTTTGGGGATTGTATACAAAGGAACTCATCTGTAATGTGTACTGTGTCATCTCTGGAATTCCGTCACAGTGATAATCAGTAATCATGCACGTGTGGACAAGAGTTGAACACAGGACAACAAGATACTGAGAGTCCGTCATTGCTGACATCAACACACCAGGTAAGTTGTACGAAATCCTTTTTATGTGTTCCGATCACCCGTCGCAAGGTCAGACGACAAGCAAAAACAAACTTTGTCCTGAAGCAGACTGAATACGTAAATAAAGGAAAATCCCTTCTAGTGTTTGTGTTTAATTCCTCATATTTTATATTGATGTCGTGATTCATTTTGCATTCTTTGTCATCTGTTGCTCCTAAATGAAAAATGCTGAGTGTGACCCATTTTCGAAGAATGGAGGAAGGGGAGGAATGAGGAATGGAGGAGGAATGAATGTTCATAAAGGGTATCTCAAAATCTGCTACAATGAATAGCTTGTTAGGGCTCTGCCCACCTTTTTTTATGTACAAATGACTCTCTGTTTAGTTTTGACTTTTACACGAGCACTTGCAGGCAATTCTATCCAAAGTATGTCCTATGTACAACAGCGCAGAGACCTTTCTATTTTTACCGAAGTCCTGCTATCTCTGAGAACAGATTGCAGACACCAAAGTTTATTATATTTCAGTTCCATGTAGCTAATCTTTTAAGTCAGTATGTCAGTATGTGGTGTTTATATATATATATATATATATATATATATATATATATATATATAT
>JAGDQP010022562.1:17877-30259 GCA_022664845.1 Lepisma saccharinum
ATAAGGAAGAAATTATAAACATATTTGAAAATTTCTACACAGAATTTTGCTAGGAAATGAAGACTTAGAAGAAAATGATGTAGAAGTCCCAGACGTAATGAAAGAAGAAGTGGATAAAGTACTTCGAGGGATGAAGAACGGAAAATCACCAGGAGAAGATGGACTCACAGCAGAGATGTTTAAATGGGGAGGTGAAAAAATGAAAGAGGAACTTGCGAAATTATTCTCGATGTGCCTGAGGAAGAGAGAAATACCCAGAAGTTGGAACAATGCCGTTATCATTTTGTTGTACAAGAAACGGGACAAAGAACGCGTAGAAAACTACAGACCAATTAGTTTACTGTCAGTCCTATACAAAATGTTCACCAAAGTTATTTTGAATCGTATTGAACGAGACTTAGATTTTAACCAGGGAAGGGAACAAGCCGGATTTCGTCGTGGATTTTGCACAATGGATCACATACAAACATTGAATGAAGTTATGGAAAGGACTAATGAATATGAACTTCCACTATGTTTGGGATTCATAGATTTTGAAAAAGTTTTCGATTCGGTCTCCTTGTCAGCAGTACTTAAATCACTTGAAAATCATGGCATCGAAAGTGCATACATCAAGTTACTGCGAAACATTTACACTGCCACTTCTGTCATTAGACTGCATCAAGAAAGCGAAAAATTTAAAGTTGGAAAAGGGGTAAGGCAAGGAGATTCAATTTCTCCAAAACTGTTTTGTGCGGTCCTGGAGAGAGTGTTCCAGAATTTAAACTGGGATGAAGTTGGAATTAAAATTAATGGCGAATATCTTCATCATCTACGGTTCGCTGATGATATAGTCCTGTTTGCTTCAAGTGCAGAACTACAAACCAGAATGGAAGAACTGAGTAACGAGAGTTCGAAAATAGGCCTTAAAATCAATTTAAGTAAAACAAAAGTAATGTACAACCAACATGCTGCAAAGAAGGAAGTGAAGATTAACGGAGAGACAATAGGCATAGTTGATGAGTATGTTTACCTAGGCCAGTTTAAAACATCGAATGCCAAGTTGACTGATGAAATAAATAGAAGATGTAAAATGGCGTGGAGTTCTTTTGGAAGACTACACTTTATTTTCAAAAGCAAACTTCCAATGTGTCTGAAGCGTAAAGTTTATAATCAATGTGTCTTACCTGTAATGATGTACGGGTGCGAAACTTGGACATTGAACGCGCAAACGACTTAAACATTGAGAGTCACACAAAGAGCAATGGAGAGGTGCATGCTAGGAATAACCAGGAGGGACATGAAGACAAATGAATGGATTCGCGCACAAACAAAGGTAGAGGATGTAATCAAGACTGCGAAGAAGATGAAGTGGAGATGGGCCGGTCACATAGCTAGACGAACAGATGGAAGGTGGACGACAAATGTACTACAGTGGATTCCTAGAGAAAAGAAACGACCGAGACGACGTCCAAATGTAAGATGGGTAGATGAAATCAAGCGTTTTTCAGGAGCTACATGGATGAGGATATCAGCAGACCGAGATATGTGGAAAGAAAAGGGGGAGGCCTTCATCCAGCAGTGGATAGAAAACGGCTGAATATGATGATGATGATGATGATGATATATGATATATATAAACTCGCTTTGCTTCGCTGGAGGCGCTGCCCCCAGACCTCATGGCGGGCTCCACCCTCAACTTCAGGAGTTTTGAGGGCTGGGCCCCTTTATTGTAACCAGACTCTCCGTGGGCTGCGCCCCCATGGTGCAGATCTGCCTCCAAATCCCCCGGGGGCTGCTCTCCCATAGGGGAGGTTTGCTCCATGTATTGTAACCTACTCGTGATGGTATATGTACATACCAAATATCGTTTCTCTAGCTCGAACGGTGTGGAAAATAGTTTTGGGGCGGCTGTTTTGAATCGAAGATGGCGACTTTTTCAACATTTTGTAATTTTTTAAACTTACTAGTGATGATGAATCTTCATAAAAAATTTCGTTTTTCTAGCTCCACCAGTTTAGGTTGTGTATTATTTGAAATTTTAGATTTGGCGGCCATTTTGAGTCCAAGATGGGGATTTTTTTAAAAAAATTATAGGAATTTTCCCTTAGCTACTTATCATACTCCATCTTCATGCCAAATTTCATGCTTCTAGCTTATTTCGAACGCCCCAAGCAGTATGATGAGTGAGTGATTGAATCAGTTAGCCTAAAATACGCAGATTTCAGGGATCCACAACTCGAATATGTTTCAAACAACAAATATGAAATTTTGCCTACCTGAACATAGTTGCCATATGTCCTTAACTTCGAAAGCTCATATTTCTATCTTTAACATCTTTTTTCTTACGAGGCCTTGAAATCGCCGATTTCGACATAAACTCTTGTTCCTGTATGACATGCTTCTGGCAGTGCTGATATTTTGTGACGCAGAACTTGGCTGCATGAACTGCCGTGCATGTTTATATTGGTTAAGAGAGATTTTAACACAATTCCTTGAGTCCGCGCCACAGTTTGCGAACTACGGATCACAATTTTGGAGGTAACACATATTTGAGTTCTGCTCACACCAACAATTTACACACAGTTTTTTTTTTCGTTGTTAATTTTTCCGCGTCACACTACGTGGAAACCAGAATAGTACCTTGAAATATTGCCAGAATCTTTACATTCCCTCTTCATTCTCGTACATAACAAACAG
This sequence comes from Lepisma saccharinum, assembly GCA_022664845.1. Taxonomy (NCBI): domain Eukaryota; kingdom Metazoa; phylum Arthropoda; class Insecta; order Zygentoma; family Lepismatidae; genus Lepisma; species Lepisma saccharinum. The sequence goes on from JAGDQP010022562.1 coordinate 20,557, forward strand.
AAAAAGCAGTGTTAATTCAACATAATTTTAACACAGGGCAATGGTCCAATGATGACTACCACGTTTGCGTGCTACGCTACACATTTAACACAAAACCAGTGTTAAATTCGGTGTGATGCTGTTGCTTGCGGTGTTAATAAAACACAATAGAGTGTCATACAAGCAAATTCACTGGTGTTGAAAGAGCTCTGTTAATTTAACACCAGAGAAAGTGGTATATACACTACAGGTATCTTTTGTTATCGCAACATTGTAAAATATATGTTGTATACGCGTCTCATTCAATGTTAGGTTTAAAAGAAATGAGCAACTAACGATTTTACTTACTTACTTACCTACTCTATGGCATACGGAATTCGCAAATTCATAGCCGCAGTAACAAATGTTGGCCACAGGATTCTGTCCTGGGCAAGATGAAGCCAGTGATCTTTACAACCACCTGCTTCTCGAAGATCCCTTCTAATATTGCCCTCCCAACGATGTCTCGGTCTTCTCAATGCTCTCTTCCCCTCCGACTTTCCAACCACGATGGAATATAATAATCTTAGTCTTCCCATAATTTTCAAAAATAAGAAAATTCAGGGGTGGTCTTTAGAAAACTTTTAAACCTTTTGGCCACTGGAGTCGACCTTTTGCTACAGATGTTTTCGTAAGTAATTTCAAAATAAAAAAGTCTTCCTTGACTAATACACGTAACATAAAAATCATTATTGCTTATTCATTTTCCAATATCAACTTTATTTACCCGTTATTGCTTCTTGAAATGTTATTTATACATTGCAAAAAAAGTGTGGGGGGGGGGAGTTATGATGATTCAACACTTTTAGGTATTCCAGGGTGACTATCACCTTTTTGTGTAAATTCAACATTACAAAAGATGTTGATTCAGTGATTCAACACAGTGTTTAGCTCATAAATGTAAGTTGAAAAAATACATGTTATGTTCCCGGAAAACATTCTTTAGTGTGTTATAGGGTAGACCGGGGCTATTTGGGTCAAGGGGCTATTTGGGTCAAATTTAAGAAAAAATGTCACTGTGCATTTAATATGCGCACCAGTACGCTGAACCTGGCTTCAGTTGTGAGTTCGTTGGTAAAGGGAAGGGTGTGTGTGTGTGTGGTTGATCTGCTGCTTTCATATCAGTTGCTGTGAATTTGCGACTATTCTGAGCAAGGTGAATTGCAATACTTCATATTTTGTTCTGATATAAAATAGTGGCTGTATGATATAAGGTGCTGAACCTGTGTAAATGCATATATTTGTAAAATTATTACCGTACGTGTAAAACAGAACGTCCGCATGTTATAAACGCCATTTTTGGTGCTCTCCTCTGTCTAGTGTGAAAGTAGTACGTTCCTACGTAAGCATGTACGAAACGGGGTTATTTGAGTCAGGTGTAAACTTATGTGAATTTATTTAATTTATGGATTTTAATTTTGTATTTATGGTTTAGACTATATAATGCATGTATTAAATAAAATATTTCATTTTCTTTTTAGATGGTACGGACATAAAAATCAAAACATAAATACAACAAGTGAAATAATAAAGACATGGAGAAGGCCATCCGAAGTGTAACAAAAAGTTATTTGAGTTTACGTGGAGCTTCACAGCTCTGCAATGTAACTTTTGAAACTTTGCGAAAGAAAGTGCAGATCGAAAGGTTGAGACTAACCTTGGCTGATAATGATGAAATAGTTCAAAGTGCAAAACCGAAAGCCATAGGACACCCCACAGTACTGACAGAAGAACAGGAGGAAGAGTTTGTGTTGCTAATTATGACTCTCGCTGCACTCCTGAAACGATTCGTAAAGCTGTGCATCTATATGTAATAATAAATCAAATTCTGCATCCTTGGAAACACAAAAAATTAGCTGGTGAAGATTGGTTTTCAAGTTTCATGAAAAGACATCCGAACTTATCATTACGAAAGCCTGAGGGTATTTCAAGAGCTCATGCTGAGGAAATTAATACGGAAGCTGTGAGTGATTTTTTAACTGTAGAAATTTGTCACTTCGACGTTTAGTGTCAACACAAAAACACAGCGTATGTACAACGTGGATAAAACAGGGTTTCCTCTTAACAACAACCCAAACAAGGTAATTGCCAAGAAGGGAAAAAAGAGGTGATTGCTCTCACTAGCGTCGAATTGTGATAGTCTCTTTCAACGCAATTGGACAATACACCCCACCATTTGTTATTTTTAAAAGTCAGCGTATGAGAGAAGAATTCGTAAACAATCTACGAACGGCTTGTCATGTTTCCTTATCAGATAATGGTTACGTTAATGAAGAGCTGTTTGTTCGCTGGCTCGAGTCTTTTCAAACAAACAGGGTTGAGGGGAAATGTTTATTAATTGTATGTTTGTACAAATTATATAGAAAAGGTTATCATTTAAGAATATACATGAACGCTAATGTGATTAATGTAAACAACGTTGACACAGCGAAAAACCCAAATAGATCCGTGATTAATGCCAGTCTCGAATTCTGCCATTTGTATGTTAAATTCGTTTTCAGAATTTCCATGATTTAACAGGTTCTTTATTCTTTAATATGTTGTATGTACTATAATAATGTACATAGATTATGGCATAATTATTTCAACTCTAAAGTACGTCGGTTGTCGGAAATTTTGACTTTTCTCTTACGATACTCAAATAGTCCCGGTCTACCCTATATGAACTGATTTTTCATATTGGAATTGGAAGTGGTGAATTATGCTAAAGAAAAAATTAAAGACATACTTTTCTTAAATAATTCGTACTAAAAAGTAAAACATAATTTTTCTTATGCATGACTAAAAAGAAAAGCATGAGGCGCTTTCTCATATACAGTCACTTTATAAATTCTTGAATTGGTGCGTCCCATGCTTTTCTTTTTAGTCATGCATAAACAAAATTATTTTTTACTTTTTGGTACGAATTGTTTAAGAAAAGTATGTATCTAAAATGTTTGTTTTTTTATTATCTTTTTTTCGAGTTATTTCGGTGTTCGGATTATGACCCAAATCCTAAAGTGTTTTGCAACCAGTCAAACGCAATAGCGAGCCTAGTATTTATTTTAGGATAAAAAAAAGTCCATATTAAAAATAATAGCATATGCTTCTAAAATATATAAATATACAGAAGTAAATGAAAGTAAGAATGGAATATTCTATTGTTACCCGACTTACGTCACCGTGCAAATTTTCATCATTTTATGACGTCGGGAAATGAGTTAAATTAACGTTGCAAGATTTGAGGACACCACAAACCATTGTGAACTAAAGAAAATAATGTAACAATACACCAAGTTTTGTCATTTATAGTCTTATTGTTTATTTATTTTTCCGAGATTATTTCATTCAGAATAGAGAAATAAATATTTTATAGACAGCAGCTGTTACGAAAATGGAAATGTCAATGCTTAATAATGGTGACAGTTTGGTAATTTGGTACATCTTCCATAGTTAAGATAGCCTTGTGAAATCCAATCGATCCATTTAAAAACAATTACTTCAACGGCTCGAAATAAACTACCATTCTCTTTTGTTGCTGTTAATTATTATCCTCTGCTCTCCATTCTTCCTTATCTGATATGGAAAAAATGTGTGTGTTCACCAGATGGCGCGCGCTTTGAAATTGGATGCTATTAATAATCTTCTCAATAGATGCCATACAGTTATGATGTCATTTTTCTCCAGTTATATAAACGAATATAGTTCTTGGGAACGGAGAATGTATACGTTCAACTTCCACTCAATTAAATAGTTGAGGTACTTAGACACTCTTCTTTTACATAGCAAATTGAAATGGAAACTGATGATCCAGTAGGTGACTTTCCGTGCACAAACTTTGTAAGTAAACGTTTAATTTTCCATCAAAACAAAAGTATAGTCAAATATAATTTTTTGAACGAAAATCATAATTTCCGTGTAGCGCAAATTGCTGAACTAAAATCATAATTTCCATACAGCGCAGGTTGCTGAACCAAGTTCGTAGTATCCATTAATTCAGTAGGCCTAAATTCCTAAACTCCTTTTATTTCAATTGACAGTTACCCAGAAACAATAATTTCATTGTTGTATTTGGATTCCAGCTCATTGTTTCGTTAGTCCATTTGCTTCCCTTTCACCTACGTATAAAATATCTTCTCTAGTACACATAACTGTTTGCTAAAAGTAACAAACCTTTTCTGGCATCTCCTATCTCTGACACGAAGTTGAAATTTTGATGAACTGCTACATACAGACCAGAAAACTTGAATTTTGCATTCTTTGTTTTCTATTTTAATCGACACGAACAGTTGATGAGCCTAAGAACAGGAGCATTTGCTTGACTCGTTTACACTGAAAGAAAACCAAAGAATAAACCTTCTAGCAAATCGGTTGTAACTTGTAAGTAAGAAATAATAATCGGTAAATAAACACACATTCACACACTGTTAAATTTTCTTGATTTTTTTATGCAAGGGTCTGTCGTCGAAAATGTGTTTGTGAAACAAGTTCAATTGGGTTGAAATTTGATTTTTTCTCAAAAGAATTTCCCCCATGTCATCTATGAACTGATTGTCAGTTACCTGATAGAATTATAAAGACTGTACAAAACGTTAGCTGGCAGCTCTCTGCTGAGAGTAGACGGCAGAGCTTCAGATCCCTGGCCGGAAGGCTAGGGTTCGATTCCCGCCAAGTTTACGTTTCATTATCATTCTTTTCCATGACAACATTAATTTTTTTCTTACTATCTACGAATAAATGCTCCCTCTTGCTTGTTTTATTAATTTTCAACATTTTATAATGCCAAGTGAGCGTTAGCGATAGTTGATGGGTTAATGGTCAAATTAGGAATTTTTCTCCTTCTCCGCGATTCAAAATAACTCCGTGTATTCATTCCATGACGTCACTTCCGTAATTCTTTACAGTGGCGCTTGTCATAATAGTAATGAAACAATAATAACATAGTATGTCAGTTAAATCCTTATCCGAGCAAAAAGCACCAGAGGTGCAAAAAGTTCAGCCAAGTTTGTCAGCCCTAAAAAGTGGTGAAATAAAGGGGGGATGAGCCAAGTTCCTTAGCAACAGCATGTAAAAGGAACACTGGAAATTGGCGCGAGATGGCAAGGTTGATAATCTTTATACTATAAGGCTGGTGAGGTCCCTAAAACCCACCACACCGACCACCTACAACCCAATTGGCTCGAACATCATGAACCTTGCCACCTCGTGCCAACTTCCAGTGTTTCTCTTACATGCTGTCGCCAAGGAACTTGGCTCATCCCCCCTTCATTTCACCACTTTTTAGGGCTGATGAACTCGGTTGAACGTTTTGCACCTCTGGTGTTTTTGCTCGGATTTCACTGCTTTTTGTACGTGTATAATATATATATATTCGCTTATCTTCGATGGGGACGCTGTCCCTAGATCCCAGTGGCAGGCTGCGCCCCTTTATCGCAACCGTACTCTCCAGGGGACTGCGCCCCCATGGTGCACATATGCCCCCATACCTCCCGGGGATCTGCGCTATCATAGGAGAAGTTTGTCCCATTTATTGTACCCTACTCGTGATGGTACACCTATATACAAAATTTCGTTTCTCTAGCTTCAGTAGTTTGAACTTTTTTGGGCGGCAATTTTGGATTAAAGATGGTGACTTTTTAACGCTTTCTTATATTGTCATGACCTACTCGTGATGGAACACCTTCATACCGAATGTCATTTCTCTAGCTCGAACGGTGCGGTGTAAAACGGCGCAGAACTTGGCTGCATGCACTGCCGTGCATGTTGATATAACCCGAAACATATGTGAACATGAAGCTTCAAGGTCTCTTTGTACAAAATATGACAGTTTTGTTCCACATATACATTCGGGTTTTATATAAAGCATTAGTCGGAACTTTGTTTTCTTATTCGTCAATGTCTCTTGACTTCTGAAGTCGACAAGGCGCTACATTAATGTATGGTTGTGTAATTTGTTTGCGTACAGAGTGCATTACTTATCATGTCACAGAGTTTTAATGGTGTATAGGACGTAGTGCATAGGGAGGAATTCAGGGAACTGATCATACAACCTGAGTTCTTCCTGCTTTTTCTCTCACAGTTTTGTCAAGAAATTCCCCGAAATTGAATCTTGAGTGAAGGTCACCTTTCTCCAAATAACAAACCAAGATTGAACGTTAACATTTTGTGAAATTGTTTTATTTTTAATTTTATTTATGGTCTTTAGGCATCTAAGGCTCAGACCAGGATAGAGGAGAGGAAAGGATTCGGGAAGGTGTCGGCTAGGGTCGATGTTGAAGGTGACATCCCGGTGTAGCCTGAGGGAAAACCCTGGAAAAACCTCAGTTAGGATGGTCGACCGATGGGATCGAACCCACAACCTGCAGAAATCTACGCCAACGCTCTACGACTGAACTACGGCGGCTCGGTAATTGTTGATCATGATAACGTGTTCACTTCCGGGGTAGGTTTGAGATCCAAGGGTCTTTGAAGAATGGTGAATCAATGGCTGTTTGCCTTTGCTTTTCCATCCGATGAAACTCATGTGAACGAGGCCTCTCATTTAAAGTGAACTCCAAACCAATTGTCTACCTAACCGGGAATTCAACCGGAGACCAATTTGACTAGAAGGCGATAAGTGAAACCACTCATTAACCGCAAGAACTTTTCACCAGAAGAAACAGAAGCCGGATGAGAGATATATATATATTTAGAAGACAATGAGTTGGCAACATTGTTAATATTGTCCCTTTTTCCCCCTACCTTCCTCTTACTTGTCGTACAAGAACATTTTAATCCATATATTACTTCTTCGTTGGGCCTGTGAACCATTTAAAAAACGGCTTTTTTTAAGGGGAGTGTGATACTACGTCACTTCCCGTTTACATACATTAAAAAAATATAGTAGTTCAAGCTCATCCTATTTTTACCTGCACCTGGCATTAGTGTGTGTGTGTTCAAAGAACACCTGCTTCACCTGAAAGTCAAATTTTTGTTCAAAAAATTTCTATGGGACATGATTACAATGTACTGACATTATCTTCTCCCCACCCACCCCCTCCTGTTCATTCTTGAAGTAAAGAAAAAAACAGGAGATAACAATTTATTGGGAAGTTCATGGATTATGTCATAATTATGCTAATATGATTATGTATTATGGAGATTGTATAACTAGTAAGAATAACCACTTTGACGTTATAACTCAAGACTGGTTACAAGAGTATCAATGTGGCAGGCGTTGTCTGTGTGTGTGTGAGAGAGAGAAAGACAGAGAGGAAGAGTCGCTGTGTGTGGTACCTGTGACAACAAATATAACACATGATCTCATGTGCTTATCCGCCTGATCATTTTTGTATCATTTGAATGGATCACTCTACATCTTTTTCCTGCCTCCTTTTTGTCATTGCACTGTCACATTAATCTGGCGACAGTCGTAAATATAAAACTAGAAATCCCACCCAGACACCCCCCCCCACTCCCCCCTCACCATTTCTTGACTTCCTTTACAACTGTTAAGAATGTATAGGATAACATCTCAACTGCAACTAATGTTGCTCGCTAGTCATTGGACATAACTAATCTTCCTGTTGTATTATTTCCACCCCACCCCCCCTTGCAACTTCTTTTTCTTGTAACTTCTAATGAGAGTAAAATATGGATAAGCAATCAACATGAACATGCTTGGTTTAGGCACATGATCGGATGAATATGAAGGATGTATTCCAAGTGTATGTACAGTTTCGTGTTCACATTTTTTTTTTTTTTATTTATTTAATTCAATTTTGAATCGGCTAGACAGGCAGTTTGATTTGACTGGTGACGTTTGTCGGCATGCATTGTTTTCGTGGGTCAAGGAATGGTAAAGATCGCAACATGGGTCTTGGTTTGCTTTAGGTATCAACCCGGCACTTACCCAATCATAACATGGGGAAAATCTTGGAAAACTTTATTCAGGGTGGTCGGTGTACCAGGACTTAAACCGATTCCCAGTATCATGCTGTCTGCAACGAATTGAAGAAAACAGTTTCTTAAAATTGAGAAAGAAAAAAGTTCTTATCTGTGCACTGAGAAATAATTTTCTTGGAAATGAGATAACAACATTCTCATTTAATTTAAAATCAAAACATGACGGTTGGGAAGTAAGATCACTTATCTCATTTTTAACATATTCTAGTTTATAATTAAATGGGTATTAAGTCAGTTTGCGCTACAGAAAAATAGTTCTAGTTTATACTCTAATACAATAAGAAATATTTTAACGGACAAACACACGTCAGCAACACAACACAGGGACCTACTGAGGTCACGCGTCTAGCGTCACAAACTCTGTATACTTCCAGCAAACAGGCTAGGGTGCCCGGATAATCAGGAGGCAGTTGAACAGGGTCGTATGAAATACATCAACAAACACATCATTGTGAGTTTTTTTCTTTATGACTTCAAACTGGGGCATTCTGCACACCAATCCGAAAACAAAACAAAGCATTAACAGTGTATTTGGGGCATAAATGGAGAATGAATGCATCATTCGTCGTTGCTTCGTCAAATTTCGTTCCGGTAACACAACATTTGCAAAATGATCGCCGTGGCACTGACAAACATCATTTTCGGATGGGCTGCTTAGAAACACCGTGGAAGTGAACCCTCGGAAAAGTGTTCATGCTGTAACAATCAGCATATTCACGCATTTATTTTTTTATTATTCATGTATGGTTTCTTTTTCTTAATGTAATCTCGTCTTTTATATTTCGTTTCTGGTTCAAGCATTTTTTAAAAAAATAAACGTGAAAGGATTCTAATATCGACATGCATTCATGTTTCTACTCGTGCACATTTGAATTTACTATTTCCTGAAAGAGTCCCAGGCAACTAACGGATTGCATTTTCGGTGTCCTGAAAGAGACTACTCGAGAGTGGATTCTATAGCAACCTCCTGTTAATTGCAACCGCCATTAACCACGACAGAGACTGCGCTCAGTGAAGGAAGACCTCCCGCTGAGATTCACTGTACCTTTCCATAGCTCATACGAGTACTCGACTCTTCGTCGGCCAGCTTGGAGACCCATTGTCGAAGGGGTGAGACTCTGAAGCTACTAGTAAGCACGTTCCAGGAATCTAGCATTTGGGAAGAAGCGTTAGGCGGAAATAATGAATAAAGGACACCCAGATGGATGACCCACCTTTCCTTTCTTCCTTTCTTTTTTTTTAACGTAACGGGATCGAGCGAGAGATCGAAAAGCGGGAACACACTCTTAAAAGTCAGTATTGCTCTAGTCGTCGAAGTGTGTGATAGTGCATTCGAAACAACATTTCTGCCACCAGCAAGTGTGAAGCGCGAACTATTTTTTTTTATACGTATAGCCTTTTGTATACTATGAGTGGCTGATTTTCTAAGTGTGTGCGGCTCTGAAATTCGATCTCTTACTCGGTCTAGTTTTTTTTTGTCAATGCGTTTTCTATATACTTAAGAAGATATATAAGTGATACGATGCAGTGTGAAGAGGGGTACTGGTGTAAATCCATGCAACCTAGCGGAACTCTGTGTTCGTCAAAAGCAACGACAGTGGCTACCATATGTAGCTGGACTACGCATTTGTCGAACCTCGCATCCATAAGGTACCAAAAGTCAAGGATGGTACATGCTTTAATTAAGGTAGGATCAAACCTTTTCTTCTATTCGCACCATCCGTATGCCTTGGCCAAGAAGCGTCGAAAACACTGGTATCTT
>JAGDQP010022563.1:0-30258 GCA_022664845.1 Lepisma saccharinum
TTAAGTTATACTTGGGTTGTAATCTTTTCATTTAGTTTACTTGTCTTGTGTTGTTACATTGCGCGTAGGATAAATTTGAATTTCCTTAATTATTATTATTTTACAAATGTGAACTTTTAAGTTTTACATAGTCCGCGAAGTTATAGCGTACAAAAACTATCATGAGTGGTAAATTTGACTTGCTTAATTTACAAAAGGAGTTGGCAACACTGATTGCCATATCTAAATGGAATGTTTGGTGAGAAGTAACAAACTGATTTTTTATAAACTGTTCTGATGGGTCAACCTTCAGATGTTTCTAAAACAGCTTTGAGTTATGAAATATATTTTGGAGAAGAAAAGATCTAAGTTGGTCTATAAAGTGCCTGGTGTACTATTTATGATCGTGTTTAAAACATCTGTATTCTGCTGTAAAGCTTGAGGGATCTATAGTTGCAAAGTATGTGATTACAAGGATCTTTAAAGCAATCTCATATCCGGTTAACGCAGCTTTTGACAGACATTCTATGTGCTACTCGAGTCCGACAATAGATTTTTTGAAGTTATTTTCTTAGATAGGTACGCGACAAAGATCAAGGAGGCCAATCTGTAGCTAACTATTTTCAGTTCCATTACGGTTGAGTAGAACAACTTTGTCTTTCCAAGAATTGCTAGCAACTCGTAATTATTAGATCTCTCACAAATACTGTTCGCAAAAGTTTTTTGATGACTCAGGATGTAGCCACATGAGTTTGAGCAGTGTTATTTTTCCAATCGTGCAGTCCTTTTGACTAAAGGTGTGGGGTGCCGTTCGTGAGGTTGCGGATTCATGTCCCGTTTGGGGCATGTTAATTACTAGGCTTGAATTTAAAACTATTAGCTAATGATGGAACTGTATAAAATATGCTGAGGAGGCTTAGAAGATACGAACAAAATCATGAGAAACTCATTTATCAAAAGAGACCATCAGCTTTGTAGTACTTGATTCATAGATACGTAATGCTTTGAAAATTATGGGTAAATCTGGCTTGGGTAGTTAGAAATGATGGAAACCATGGACATCCAAAAGCAGACTCCCTCCAAAGTAGCACCGTGATCTTAGCACAAGCATGTAATGTAGTCTGTGTGCCACAACTATGTTTCTATTCAGTCTAGAGCTTGGACGTGTTTGAAAATAAGGTCTTGAGAAAGATATAGGGGCAGAGATGACTGGAGAATGGAGAAGAGTGCATAATAAAAATTTGTAGATCAAATGACCCAGCCGAATTTGAATTCGAATTTTGTTATAACAACATCTCGAAACATTTAAGAAAATTGGCTTTTAAGTAATTTAAAGATTCGGTGTTCATTGTAGAGAACAAGAAATTAGGAGAATTTGAACTTGGCAAATCAAATCAAATGCGAACTAAATGAAAAATAACTAACTCATGACAGGATATAATAGGGCTGAGGATAGAGAAAGTAGCGGTTAGGGTGATAGTTAAGATACAAATGTTACTTGGTAAAACATTTTTTTTTAATTGTCGCCAATTGGATCGGGTGTCTGTCGCTGGATTTGATCCCGTGTGGGTATCTATGGCTGATTTGAGGTCCACAATAATACTACGTAGAATATGAGGACACCTGATATTGTAAAAATAATAAAATTGCCGTTCAAACACAGAATGCCTGGATATTGAGTCACTATTGCGTTGATACTAGTAACACATTCTGTACTACAAGCAAAACGAGGCAGGCCATGTTCCTCAGAGGCCAAAAAATTCTGATTGGAAAGCCAGAGGAAAAGAGACTGCTGGGGAGGCATCATTAGGAGGATAACATTAGAAGAGATCTTTGAGAGATGAAAACTGACTTGATCTTGGCCACGACATATCCTATGGCGAATGTTTGTTACTGCATTCTCTATAGGGAAAGAATAAACTTGTGAGTTCCTTAAGCCAAAAAGTCAGCAAGTATTTCATTTACACTAATTTTCATGTTAAATGTAGAGTATCTTTAAATTAAATCCCACTGAACTGAATACGCCAGAATCGTATCTAGAAGTCTATGCCGAATTGTCAGCTAAACAAAACTATTGACATAATTAGTCAAATTAGTGAAAATAGCAACAAGTTGCAGTAGTTAGGAAAGATAGTAAATTGTTTGCTGAATCTAGTTAATACTTTGCTATAACATGGATGTTTTCTCCTAGTATGCTGATGCCCCCCAAGAAGAAATAGATTACCAACGTCACGTCCACAGTCATTTCAACTTTTGAAATTCTGCCATAGCCTAGCGGTTACTTGTTTCACTCCTTCTAAACCTTTAAGATTTGGATTAGGTTAAATTATTTTCTAACTCCAGGAGAAAAAATTGAAAGTGTATAAAATTTGAAGTGGGCTCTAAACTATACGAAAGCTTCCATCTTGTTTTACTACTAACCTCTATTTTTCTTGAAGTGAAAAGAGTCAAGTCTTTGAAAAGATATATGGAATCATGATCAAGTGACAAGCACAACATTTAACAAATTAGGTAAACTGTAATTAATTCACACACCTAAATAATTACATTGTGACATAGCTGGTTGTCAATTATAACTTTCTAAGCTGATTATATTCATGACAGGCGCTGAAAACTGTTACAAAATAAAATCATTACTTACAAGCCGTGCTCCCCACCACACAGAATGGAGTAAAATAGAAAACCCATTCTTCTCTACTTAGTCTTCAAACCCTTATCGTTTCAGCTTGCTTCACCAGTTGAAAACAAGCTTTCTAAATGACAAGAACAGAATTTGACAGAAATAGTCTGCACTGGTACAATTTGAACTCCGCGACATCCCTATCATGAGCTCTGAGATACGTCCGAGCTCGTATGAAATGAAGTAGCCAAGTTGGTATATGACAGGCTACCATAAGGGAGATTGTGGGTTCAAACAGTGCTGGAGCGTCCCAAATGGTGAACGTTATTAAATCAGTTGGATGATAGTACAGTATCTAACTTTAAAAGTATGATACACCTAGGCTCTGTATTTTAATCCATGTATATATCTTGGGTATCTGCAAAAGTAGTTAACCAAGCCAATGTAGGTAGGAAGCCCAGCGCTGGAGTGCTCGCCTGAAGTTAGTCTATGATCCATAGCCCACGAATATGCGGAGCACTAGTCCTACTAGCAAAGCTGCAGGCCAACTAGGAAAGTTGTAGACCACATTCCACCACCCGTTGAAATCGGCTATGTTATATACAGACAAAACATTTGCGTATTGCAGAGACAACCTAATAAAATCAAACCTTAATTATTTGTACAGATTCTATCACAAACATTACACTTAAAAGCTGCTGTATACATTTATTTTTAGCTGGCTAGCGAAAACAAAATTGAATATGGACGACCAAGACGACCCATCTGAAGAGTAGCTGTTAAAGTGTCAAATCAATGACTCTTCGACCTTCATGAATAAGTGTTAAAGAAGTTCACCTTTGATTTTTAAAATGTTGGTAAAAGGGGGGACAAAATCATTCTTGCATAATTCAGAGTTAACTTGTGGCAAGCTTACGAAGAAATCTATTAACTAAATATTTAAGACGATGCATCTCTTCAATGCTGGATTCAATAAACCATGGAATTACTTCTTGTACACTTTCTAGAATATACAAAATGTTCAACAAAATTATTTTGAATCAAGACTTAGATTTTAACCAAGGAAGGGAACAAGCCGGATTTCGTCGTGGATTTAGCACCGTGGACCACATACAAACATTGAATGAAGTTACGGAAAGGAATATAAGCTTCCAGTATGTGTGATTCAAAGATTTTGAAAAAGTTTTCAAATCTATCTCCTTGGCAACACTAGTTAAACATTTGTGCATCACATGAACGTCAGTTGAGCATTAAAGTGCATACATTGTGCACTAGTAAATGATTTCACGAACATTACACGTAGGCCGTCTAATAAGCACATCTGTTATTAAACTATATCAAGAAAGTAATGAATTAAAGTTGGAAAGGAGTAGGGTAAGTATTTAATTTGTTCACAACAGTTTTGTGCTGTCGTGGAGAGAGTATTTCAAAATTTAAACTGGGATGAAGTTGGAATTAAAAATAATGAAGCATGTTTGCTTCAAGTTCATAAGAACTACAAATCAAAACGGAATGAGAGTTCAAAGTAAAACAAGTCATATACAACCAATATACTGCAAGGAAGGAAAGCCATGTCTCTTATCTATAATAATGTACGGCTGTGAAACCCAGACATTTCATGTACAGTTATTAACAGTTTTAAATTATTTAACAATTCTTGCTAATTTATTATTAACAAGGAAGTTTTACGCCGTACGCAATGTGCGAGATTGCTCGTTTTTTAAATTCTGATAACTTTAGATACATTGTTTCGAATACATTAAAGTATTGAAAAGCGAGCAATGGAGAGATACATGCTAGGAATAAGCAGGAAGACAATATTAATATTATCGTAACAAAAGTTACTCTTGAAACATCAAAAGATATAATCAAGACTGTGAAGAAGCTGAAGTGCAAAGATGAGTCGGTCACATAGACGAACAGATGGAAGTAATATTATAATATTCTACCTATAGAGTAACTAACTATTACGTGCAGATTAAAATATTAAAGAGACTTGTATATGATACTCGTAAAGTATTAAGGGGGCATGGTGGCTCCGTTGTAGAGCGTTGGCTTAGTATTCGGGAGGTCGTGGGATCTATCCCAGAAGCCGACCATCCTGAAAAACATAAACGAACTAGTGAGAATTTATAATTAAAGAGGCTCGTATATGATACTCGTAAGGAACGACCTAGACGACGTCCAAATGGAAGTATTATTTTTTTATTCAGTTCGCAATCTATGAAAATCACATTCCAATTATTAAGAGGATCATATTTCGGAAGAAATGTTCCTTTCAACATCTTATTCAGGAGGTTCCTATTTTGAGAGTCGTAGAGCATTGGCCTAGTATTCGGGAGGTCGTGGATTCAATCCCAGCAGTCGATCATCCTCAGTCATATGCCGTGATGGTACTTTCAATTTGGGCCTATACAGATTAAACTCAATATCCGGAATCCTTTTCCCCTCTCTTATCCCGATCTGAGCCTTAGATGCCTATTTAATACGTTCCAATTGTGGCAAATATGTGGAGCAGTAGCGCCTTCATCGACCATCGAATAAAAATGGCTGAATATAATGATTCACCAAAAGTCTATATTAGCAAAGGCTGCATACGCAAGTTAAAAATCACCCCATCTCACCACCTCGCTAAACATTTATAAACAGATCAAATCAAACACCATAGTTTTAAACGTCTTAAGATTAAGAAACGTCTTCGAATATCTTACGAAATTATCTTTTATCTAGTTATTACGAGTTCGGTTTGCTTGCAAACCTCATTCTAGTTTTGTTATTAATTACTATGTATATAATTATGTATATACCTATAATTATACATATACTATTTATAGATATTTATTAATTAGTTAATAACGAGTGTTATACACGAAATTATTAATATGGAGGATTGAAGAACAATTCCGAACTCCTATATAACTATACACGAGACACTTAAATAACGAGCAATGCTTTTTATTTCAAGCCAAATAAATTGTAAAATTCTAGCCTAGTTACATACTTCTCTCGTCTCTCTACGTCAACCCCGTTCACATTATTCTTCAAGGCTTCAAAATTATCCTTAAGATATTTACCAGCTTCGAATTCTGGTTAATTCTCGTTAAAGAGTAACACCTTTTTAATCCTTTTACCATTACCCTTTTCCTTCATCAACTCCTATCAAAACAATATATCCCGAACACGAGAGAAGCGAAAACAGCTGAAAATTACGCGAACCGACTGAGTGTGTGTAAATGTGTGTGAGCAGATGTTTCAGTGTCCTGTCTTCTGCGTATACAAAAGAGATGGCGAGAGAGCATTGTATCGTTCTCATATACGAACAATAAACGGTAGACGAAGGGGACTTGGTGTGATATTCTGAATTTGCCAAAAGCAGGAGTTTTAGCTTCACTAGAGAAGTACATGTGATTTTATAATATTAACAAATTATAACTTATGTAATAGAATATAACAACTATAACTATAATAATAATAATAATTATAATAATAATAATAGTGCTAGTAATAATAATAATAATAATAATAATAGTAGTAGTAGTAGTAGTAGTACTAGTAGTAATAGCAGTAGAAGTAGTAGTAATAGTAGTAGTAATAATATATGCAGAATATTCTAGTGTTAGTCTAAAGAATGTAATGTTAATTTTAAAAAAATCTTTTCTAAATTGTTCTGGGGACATTTTATGTTCTGTTAGGAGAATAAGAGAAGCCAGTCACTGTGTTGAAACAACAAACGGGTTTGTTTGAAGGTAAAGAAACCAGCCTGGCCTGGTACCAGGGTTCGAACCTGGAACCATTCAAATTCAAAGCCTTGCAAGTGAGTCGAGGTTGTTTCTTTAAACCTATAATAAACTTTATTTTATATAGACCCATCTAGTAACTTTGGACTTCGGCCCGTCACGATTTGTCTTTAGCTGTTAAGTGTTAAAATGCCCCTGCCGAGACTCGAACCCAGGACTCCCAGATATGAGTCAAACGCTGTAACCATTAGAGTGTGGAGGCCAGTCGGTTGACATTAAGTCAAGTATACGGCAAAGTTATTATATTAATGCCTTGACTGTATGCAAGCTGAATGCGGGGCGTAATGAAACTGGTAAACAATAATAAACAAAGCAGAAGTAATTAAATTAAAAATAATTTCGAAATAAACCCACAACAATCCCAAAAGCCTACCACTAGAAAAAAAAATGTAATTTTTTGTTTACGCCCTTAATTAAAATTCAATCCAAATAAAAATTACATATGCATAGAAAATGGTTGTCATTAAAAGATGCGAAAATAAAATAAACAACGCGAAAAATGACGAAAAGTCTGGTACCCCCCAAAAAAATATATATGTAAATTTTCAACTGATTTTTCACATCGTAAATATTATCCCTTCTTCAAAAATTTTATATATGCCATACATAAAGGACCAACAAGACCTACCATTATCTCAGCTTCGACTTAAACCATTAGAGAACGCGTGAAATGGCGGAAAAAAATATGTAAATTTTCAACTGATTTTTCACATTGTAAATATTATCCCTTCTTCAAGAATTTTATATATGCCATACATAAAGGTCCAACAAGACCTACCATTGTCTCAGCTTCGACTTAAACCATTAGAGAACGCGTGAAATGGCGGATAAAAATATGTAAATTTTCAACTGATTTTTCACATTGTAAATATTATCCCATTTTCACGAAATTAATATATGTCATACATAAAGGTCCAAAAAGGCCTACCAGTGGTTCAGATACCACCTACGCCTTCTAATTACGCTGAAAAAGCTGCCTGCCAGCATTGTGTAACTACTCTCCTATGTTGTTTCTTTCATTCATAGGACAGTTTGTATTGTCGTTTACAGCCAAAGTCAATGTGCAATTCTCGGTTGTACACACGACGAAACAGACACGCAAACGACGCACAAATACAGCGAGGAATAAACGATCGATATACAAAAACAGCAGCAAACAAAAATCGCGATAAAAAAACCACAACAACAAAAGAGACATCAAACCTCCGACATACAGAAAACGATAGACCAAAACCGCGAACAACCAAACAGCGACCTAAAAACGCGAGACCAAGGAAAACAATGACAAGCCAGCGAAACTAAAAAGTGAGAAGCACAAAATCGTGAGGCACACAAAACAGGGAAGGCAGAAACTAACAGAAAAAGTAATACCAAAGAACATGACGCAGAAACAACGACACCAAAACAGCGGCGGTAAATCTAGTACACCAACTGCAAAAGCTTGACGTCAAAAGGAGATAGTTCTGTCACCCATGCAGAAACCGAATGAACGTTTTCAAATTGTAGTTATCATTATTACATTAATGTGTTATCATATTAACATAATAAATTATCAAATTATGTGAGTCTTGGGTTCATCACATTTTGGTTCCCGTGCTTCCACATCTGCCCTATTTTACTCATTTCCGCTTTCATCTGTTTACAAATAAATTGTACCAATCTAGATTTCCGTTTCACCGTCCTTATACAATTTGCCATTTGATTGCGTGTATAGAAGTTTATCATTGAATTGAAAATTGCTATATTAGAGCGGGCGAGGTTTAACTGGAAGCTGCTCTACCACGTAACCCTTGTGAAGAAGAATACAAAGGTACATATATAACACATCAAAATTTAACGACATACAAGATAAATAATTTAGTTAGAAATAAAGAAAAAATATAGAGATATTAAATCAGTACAATAATGTGGATTAAACAAAAATAAAAACACACATACACGAAAACACCATTACAAATTAGAACCAAAGATTGTGTTAATGAGTATTAAAGTACAGTATTGAAAAGTAATTTCGCATCTGACAAGTAGATACTGAATTTATCATGTGTACTGCTGACCCTTAAGTAGGAAAAAATTAGCGAATCTTTAAATGATTGAAATGTTTCAGTATCTCGTATATGTTTGAGCAACACGTTCCAGGTCTTTGCCGCCGAATCTGAGAAGGACCTCCTAAACATGTTTGAGCTTGTGGCGTGGCACATCAAACGTTTCACAGCGGCGCGTTATATATGAATGAATGTGGTAAGGTAATACTTGTAAATTTACTCTATAGGTAAGATGGAAATTTTATTATAATGCAGATAGCAACTCAAAGACATATTATTATTATTCACGGGTAAGATGTATTGACTTTTACGTAATCCAGAAACGAACCGAATACAAGAGTTATGTACTTTTGGGATAGCCATACATCTACGAGCAGAAAGAGACGTTTCATACACAGCATCACGATAATTAAATAGAGGTAGAATAAGCACATTCGCAAGGTATAACGTAATATGATGTGATAAGAATTTTTTTGTTTTATAAGTTGCCTTAGTACGTTTAAAGCTTTAAGGCAATGGGCAGTCCTGTGTTTACTCCAGCTAAGTTAATGATCTATTGTCAGCCCAAGAATTTTGATATACGGAGAGAAAGAGGCAAAATAATCCATAATACGTACTTTTAGTTCAGAAGGGTTGATTTTGTTTAACTTTTGCTGGATTTCCAGAAGAGCAAACGCACATTTCACTGCATTAATGAGGAGACCATTATCATGACACTAGCTTAACAGGGCCGTTAGGTCCTCATTAAGGAGTTCCACTGTTTGCGTAATCTATTGTGGCTGAGGAAATAATTAGATTGCGTGTCGTCTGCATAAAAACGTGCAGATGAATGCCTGACGACATTAAAGAGATCTGTGGCATAAATAGAAAATAACAGTGGAGCTAGTAAAGATCCCTGCGGTACATCTACTATAACAACTAATGATTTAGATAAAGCATAATGCATATCTTGAGACATGTCTCTTGTTTTCTGATTTTCAAATATGATTCGAACCACATAATCGTAGCATCAGAGAAATTGTAATATTTCATATTTGCAGTGGCGGACTAGGCCAAATGCTTTCGTGAGGTAAAATAGTACTACGATTGCTACATGTAAGTTGTCTATTGCATGTAGTACCTCATCCGGAACTTGTAAATAGCTGTTGGGGTGCTAAAACGCTTACGAAAGCCAAATTGAAAGATTGGTAAGAGCAGTACTAATAACATGATCAGTTAATTGCTGAAAAACTATTGTTTTCAAATTTTTTGACACAACTGATAAGATGCTGATAGGTCTCAAATTGTTTAAGGATTTTACTGGATTTATTTTTGCAAGGAGGATTTATTTTTACTTTAGCGAGCCTCCACGCACTACGAAAGCAGCCGTTACAAAGAGAGAAGTTTATGACATGTATCAGTGGAGCTAAGATGTTGAAAGACACTACTTCTTTATCCCTCTCGGAAGATGCTTTTCAAGCCACAGGAGAGGACACAAAATAAAGTAATAATAACAATAATATTTATATAACCGAGATCGGAGAGAAATCAAGGCGGGTACCTGCCTATCGATATCTTGCTTCAATAAATAAGACCGCACGTAATTATCTTATACACTTGTTTTAGCATCTGAAGCATACATGAAAGAAAGTCGGAAAAGAAGTCGGTGAAAGCAGTAGGCTAAAACTTTAGAAAAGACAAAAGAGGGGGAGCATCTATCCGTGCTTCGACAAGCCCACTATGCAGAAAACAATAAAGCTTTACACTATATACCTACACAAGTACGGACATAACACATATACAACGCAGATATTCACTTTACTTCAAAGGGGAAAAAAATCATTATAATATATTCAACATCATCCCAATTCTGCATCTTCGTAGCCCAGGGCTCATCGAAGCTATGCAAAAACGAATAGGAGAATACTTTAAGATCAAAAAGCTTAGAAAAAGCAGAAACGATGAGAAAATTTAGAAACACAAGACGCTATCCTTGTGGGCTACCACAACAGAGTTACAGTTCAGGAAAACAGAAAATGTTATTAAGCAGTCCAGCTAAACTTAAGCACTTTCTACCTTATTTTTCAGATCATTCTCTTCGCCTTCACCAAACTCAGTTTTCATAAAACGCGAAAGAAAACGCAATAACAAACTGTATTCACCAGGTGGAACTCGATTCCGTCCCTCGACAGTAGCCGGCACATTAGAATATGTCCCGAAGCGGAGTACCAGTGCACCTTGCAGAAATCAAAACTGCAACGTCATTCCTGTGTCCAGTAACTAACCTCGTTCAGCCTAATCTAATCCACACATTCTTCAACCTGTAACTAAAGAACCCGATGGTAGGCCCAACCGAACATCATCCTCTAGAATAGTTCAAGGCCCTAATGGCCATTAGCAATTTAGCAACTGGTCGCAAGAATTTAGACTAAACTTTAGCTATTGACCACTCTTTTAATTCAGTTATGTTATAGTATATAACGTCAGATTAAATTTTATTTCAGTACTGTTATCATCTGTACTTGGACAACAATAATTCCCGCACTGACACATGTTATTGGTAGCATATGATGCTACATGGTGTTTAGGTTAGGCTTCTTTAGTACAAGTATAGTACAAGTCGAATTTATGATGTTTGTTGTCAATCTGCATTAGGTTAGTTTCAGTGCAGATTATATTGTCAAGCCATTCTTCGTTATTTCATGTATACACGGCTGTAAATCGACAATTGCATACTATTGCAGGCTAAAGTTATTGAGCGTAACACAAACTATCACATTGTAATTGAACGTAAACTAATGTGGCAAAATTTAATGTACGTAAACTAATGTGGCAAAACCTAATGCACGTAATCTAATTTGCCATAACCAAATACTATGTAACAACAAGAATGGAGACTGGAGTTTTACCTGATATGTTATGCTGTAAATATTAGTTTGTTATCGAGTCAAACTAATTGTATTCGCATTCGTATTTTATAATGTAGCGTGGAAATGGCTAATTATGCCTATCCATTTACTTTCGTTTTTTCAATTGCTGTTTTATAATAATATTTATAATATAATACAGTTTTGCAGTCTAACAGTCTTAATAATTGATGTTTTAAGGTAAGTTATTTATTGGTTGCTATGGTTTCTGTTCGCCATAGCTGCCAGTCATTCTTAACTCTCTTGTCACTGTCACATTTGATGGTATCACTGTTAATTTTGAATTTTCATGATGTAAAATTATTATATAAAACACTGCAACACTTTATAACACTACCGAGTAAATTTTCTTGAAGGAAAGGCCGAAAAGCTTCGGAATGTTGTAAAAAATGCACAGGAGATTTCAGCAGCTTCTTCTAGCTCGCCGCCATCTTGCCAATCCTCAAACTAAAATTGAGTCAACATTGATAAGATGTGAAATTTGCGACAGGCGTTATGCAGTTGTTATAGTAGCATGCTTATTACTACTTCAACTTTGATTAGAGTAGATGGCAAGCGAAGGTATACGTAATTATAAAGCAAATCACATTATATATTTATGTTTATAAAGGAAGCACGTTCATAATATTCACCATAAATTAATTGTTAACAGCTGTTTGGCTCTGAAGTTATATGCTGAGAACTTTATGTGATAAACTTACTGTAGAAAACTGAACAGCTGATCTGTTATGCCAACTGAGGTATGTAAAAGGTTGAAGTGGGTAACGATATATAGCTTTCATGATTTTATAGAATAAAGAGTTATGACGTAATCGTTCTTACCTAGTTTTTATTCGGCGACTAAAGATTCATTTGCCGGAGTGCAACACTCCGTGGTAGGTGAATGTATCAAGTTAAGCTTAGTCCCACCCATATTGAGCGTAAGCGTGGGTCCATAAAAGTTGACATCTTAACAAAATTTGCTTATTCTTTGGAGAATGACTTCTTTTCCTTATTAATATCTCGAGAATCCACAAACCTGAGAAAGAAGACTTTATAACGGCGTTCAGTGATCACAAATATATCGCAGAGGATCTTCATAGTAGTAAATATTATCAAGTGTAAACAGTAGGTGTTGCATTAATGGCTTCCAAGCGTGCGGTTCGATATGAGATAGGAGTGGAAGAAGCAGAGGCCTATAGATCAAAACATGATACGTTAAGCGAAGGAGGAGTTGCTATTCGCAGAAATAAGTTTGATGGGGAACGTATGGAACGTCAGCGGGAGGTTTAAGACAGCTACAGAATGATAATGAAGTTCAAATGTGAACTACAAATGATGGAACTGGAGTGGTTGATGGTGGTACGTCCACACAGGAATTGTTCCAGCTAGTTAGAAATTTATTTGTGGAGCAGAAACAAGAATTGGAGAGACCAAAGGAAGACGAAAAAGAAGAGTGGAAGAAGAAAAGCAAGAAAAAAGAAGGAGATGGAAAGACAAAATAAAGATAGAAGGATAAGAAAAGAAAGGAGCGGCAACGTGATTTAGAACATGCAAAAGAAAGACATAATGCGATGATGAAGCTGTGTGCTGATTCAGTGACGCAGAAGGATAATACATTCAAACTTACTGTGATATCAAATAATAGTAATAATATGATTGAGGAGAAGATAGGTAATGAAGAATCTGTAAGTAAGGAACCTGTACATGATGTTTATATGGAATAAGTGGTTGAAGACAGAATAGTGTGTAGTAATGCAGAACAAAAAGTTGAAGTAAAGGTGCAATGGAAACAAAGTATGTGTATATCTACAACAACTAAAAGTAAGAAGGCAGCGGCATGGAGAAAGGAGATAGAACAAAACGAAAACCAAAGGCAAGAAAAACAACGGGAATTCGAAGATAAAATAAGAAGAGAGAGAGAGAGAGAGAGATGCAAAATATAAGTAAGAGTACAAGGCAAAGAGTATTACAAAGCGGAAGAATGTTTAATGAAGGTGAAGAAAGTAATGCTAAAATCGGAATGGAGCAAGATTATAATGATGGCAATAAAACGAATGCAAAGTTAAGGGATTAGAAGAAGCCAAGTTGGAAATCAAAGGAAATTTAACCAATCGAGCGGTGGAAGAAGAAAGTGTACGGATTGGCGAAATAACAATGAGCGTTTGTAACTCGAGTAAAGGATATATAAATAACAAGAAAAAGAGCAAAGGTAAAAAGAATAGAAATGGGAAGAAAAAGAACAAACGTAAAGATGGAAAGAAATTGTTGATGGAGCAGCTTAGAGGAGAAGGAAAACCAACACAAAGGAAGAAGAATAAGACTCAAAATGACGGGCATTGTGGTAAAAGAAAAGAACGTCTATACAACAATAGTCGTAACTCCCAAGCAGAAAGGAAGTTACTTTCATTAGGAGAACGATCGGATGAGTTTGGTGAGAAGTCAACAACGTATTGTAGTAGTTCAGAACATGGTTTCAAGGAAATAGTGCCACCATTTTGGATGTAGTACCATCTTATTTGTCATGTGGTCAAGGAAAGATATATGTATCTGATATTTCGTATAAGACTTACAAAATAGAAGTTGAAAGTATTTTTTGGAAAGCTGTGAAGGTAGATGGAAGCAAGGAAGTAGACCTTATTATGAAACAGGTATATAAGAAATGGACACAAAGAGTGAAGATCAGAGAAAAGGCTGAAGACCTGCTGGTAGGAAGATTTTAGCGAAGATTCAAAAACCATAAACTAATGGCTGGATAAGAAGGTTAATTGTCCGGCAATAGTAAGGAAGTATATTTGACGGAAGAAGAAAGTAGATATACATGACTATTGTTAATGTAATATAATCGGAAAGGTGTCATATTTGTTTGAAGTATAGTTACTTATACATGATAAATGTGATAATGATAATGGAAAGAATAGATAATTTGTTCTTTAAAAAAAGATAATTGTTATGCAATGAAAGAAAATAATATTTTTATGCAATGTTGCAATTACGTTTTTTGGTTCACAGTAGCGGCATATATGTTATGTGTAGCATATGACGCTAGATGGCTGTTAGGTTAAGCTTCTTTAGTACAAGTATAGTACAAGTCGAATCTATGATGTTTGTTGTCAATTTGCATTAGGTTAATTTCAGAGTAGATTATATTGTCAAGGCATTCTTTGTTATTTCATGTATACACGGCTGTAAATCGGGAATTGCATACTATTGCAGGCTAGTTTAAGTTATTGAGCGTAGCACAAACTACCACATTATAATTGAACGTAAATTAATGTGGCAAAATTTAATGTACGTAAACTAATGTGGCAAAACCTAATGCAGGTAATCTAATGTGTCATAACCTAATACTATGTAACAACAAGAATGGAGACTGGAGTTTTATCTGATATGTTATGTTGTAAATATTAGTTTGTTATCGTCAAACTAATTGAGTCAAGATTAATAAGATGTGAAATTTGCGACAGGCGTTATGCAGTTGTTATAGTAGCATACTTATTACTACTTTAACTTTGATTAGAGTAGATGGCAAGCGAAGTTATACGTAATTATAAAGCAAAACACAATATATATTTATGTTTATAAAGGAAGCGCGTTCATAATAATCACCATAAATTAATTGTTAACAGCTGTTTGGCTCTGAAGTTATATGCTGAGAACTTTATGTGATAAACTTACTGTAGAAAACTGAACAGCTGATCTGTTATGCCAACTGAGGTATGTAAAAGGTTGAAGTGGGTAACGATATATAGCTTTCATGATTTTATAGAATAAAGAGTTATGACGTAATCGTTCTTACCTAGCTTTTATTCGGCGACTAAAGATTCATTTGTCGGAGTGCAACACTCCCTGATAAGTGAATGTGTCAAGTTAAGCTTAGTCCAACCCACATTGAGTGAAAGCATGGGTCTATAAAAGTTGACATCTTAACAAAATTTGCTTATTCTTTGGAGAATGACTTCTATTCCTTATTAATATCTCGAGAATCTACAAACCTGAGAAAGAAGACTTTATAACGGCGTTTAGCGATCACAAATATTCCTGTGAAGAAAATGCGCCACAACCCCAACGGTTCAATTTTTGCCGCCATCGGCTCGGCGTCGGGGGTGTGACAGTCGGGAAAAAGTCGCATTTAAAGGCGATCCGACGCCAAATGGACGCGTTAAGTAAAAAATCCTGTTGTCAAAGTGGCCTAAAGAACGAAACTAGGAGTGATCTAACTAGCTTAAACTGATCCTTGCAGTGAACCAATCACACCAGTACATTTTGTGAAAATGGTTGGCAAAAGGGTGAGAAGGTTTTTTTTTGCCTTCTTTGTCCCGACTTTGGAGTTGGGATTTAGTCGGGACAAAGGAAAATGCCGACCATGTGCTAACAAGGCGGGAAAATGACGGCAAGAATAGTCGAGAAGAAGGCGGGCCACCAACTATCTGAGACAGTCAGCAGGAAACAATTGCAATTAAAATCGGTGATAGTCACGATACATCTACAATAGTCATTAATTTCTTCATTATAGAGATTAAAAAATCAATTGCAAATATCAGTTAGGATTGTCGGGTCTTCACTCGGCACTTGTTTTGAACCCAACTCTACTCCAACGGTTGAAATGTGGGCGGCAGCATTTGTATGGGCCGCATTCTGACTGAGGGCTCTAATATTGAAATAGATCTATGTTATATCACAAATGCGAAATTGGTATACGTAACATTAAAGTTTTGCTATTTCTAAATTATATTTACATTGAATGAATAACTGTTATGTTGGGAATTTAAAAAAAAAAACTTGAAACTTTCTACCAGAGAGATTTATAGAAATTAATGTACGTACAGTATGTGACAAAAATTTTAGTTATTGCCAACTTTTGTACTGAAATAATCACATGCAAGAAAGATAATAAAAATAGCATTTATCGAACTCCACACGAATTAATTTGTTTACAATACTGCTCTTGACTGATTGAAACAATCAATTCACATGTTCATATGCATGGATT
This sequence comes from Lepisma saccharinum, assembly GCA_022664845.1. Classification (NCBI taxonomy): domain Eukaryota; kingdom Metazoa; phylum Arthropoda; class Insecta; order Zygentoma; family Lepismatidae; genus Lepisma; species Lepisma saccharinum. The sequence continues at coordinate 16,320 of JAGDQP010022563.1, forward strand.
ACAGCTTCACCATACATGAAAGCAAAAGGAAAAGATTGAAGTGTGTTTGCGGTAGACGCCACTCAAAAATAGCAGCGTATTGCGAATTTTATAAACATGAATAAGCACATTGGTATTTCAAAATATATCGTAGAGACGAGTTCAAACCCGTATAGATAATCCAGGTTTGAAAGAGTCCGAAGATGAGTGTATCACCTCCACCTATAGAAACTTTCAACTAAGGTACTACTAGAACTACGAAGGTGCTTGAGCTGTTGTTGGTAAGGTATTAACGAGACAAGTACAAACCCCTATAGATCATTTGAATTGCATGTGTGGGCCCCGAGAAATGGGGAATAAATTTCCACCTAGTAATTTCCAGCTTACGAGTTACTAGGGCTACAAAGGTGGTTGTGGCTGAGATGTTGCTAAAAAGGTCTCGGCGAGACGAGTTCGAGCCTGCATAGGTAACCGAAATAGGAAGCCCGGAGCTGAAGCTTGGCGGTAACACAGCTGCACAGTCCGCGACTGATCTCTGACTTGTAGAAAATATTTTTCTTTTCCTAAAAAAAAAGAACGTTTTATTATCCATCTATTCTAAAGTTGAAAAAAAATCTTCCTACTTTTTTTAAAATAAAAAGTTAATTATGTAAGAAAAGATCAATATTTGAATTTAGACAATTAACTTCGTTATGTATGTTTAAGACTTTACGGGATCAGTCTAGCAGAGGCTGATACAAATGGGAGAGTGTCAACACGAGTAAAAGGCTATCAGCAGTAAGAAAACATGGGGGGGGGGGGATTCGCAGAAGAAAATAAATATCTGAATTTACCCATCCTCGAATCAATCTCCAACATATTTATATTATTCTTGATAGACAACACAAAATAGTTCAGTATTGATAACTTGACTTCTTATTTGACTTTTAGTCATATTTTTAAATTACAATAAAACTTGTTAACTAAGTTTTTCTAAAGAAAGTAATTCTTATCAGGCTCTTTCTTTATAAAACACTATAAACAAAAGCATTAAATTAATAATATATACATCTATGGGAAAAAACTTCTAGTGAGTCTCGAGATGCAAGTCTCGTTCTCGTCTCCAGTCTCGAGAGATAATTATCGGTCTTGGTCTCTTCTCGAGTAAGTCCCGATTATCGGTCTCATTTCGATTCCTAGACCTTAGTCTCGGTCTCGATCTTGGTCTCAAATTCAAGACAACACCGAGACTGGTTTTGGTCTCGGTACCATGCTTACCTCAATCATAGGTGAACTATATCGTAACCACGATAGATTGAGCTTGAACGTTGTTACTCGGTCTGAAAAATATCTAGTACTATAGGAAAGAAAGGTTACTCATGAATATAACTCCTCATTACGTAAGTGTCTCCTAATAATGTAACATGTGATACATGTATACTGGTAGGCTAATACTACTATACATTCTTTCTGAAAGGGGTTACATTCTTCTCTGTACGACGATAAATTATATTTCTAACAAGTTGATACAAATGAATTAGATACTTCAATACAAAAAACATAACGAAAGCAACAAGGGTATGAATTTCATTATTATCACACCTTTTGAATACAAAAATATATTTCCTTATTGTGAATTTCAGATCACAGATCCAGTTTTCCTGACGTTTCATTTATGCCTGAATTTGTTTACGTTAACACAGATTGGTTTACCTTCATATTGGGGAAGCAAACTTGCGCAAGAGGTAATTATTATTTTATGTTAATACTTATTAAAATCAGCATAACTGACAATATGCATGCACCATTATAAAATTTATGTTTTTAGTTTCTCATGTACGATGAAAACTGAATTTCGTAAACACTCATAATTCACAATAATAAAATATAAAATTTCTATATACAAGACCTAACAGACGTTCTCATATTACAAGAGAATGGATTGCAACCAAATTTGTTATGATGGTAAAGCGTGATGCTCTGATGGTTATAGGAATTAAGATTTTTTTGTAAAATTAGTGTTATTTTGGGCAAAATTGTATGTATTTTATGCAACTTTCACACCCACAAAGACCTTCCCCACAAGGTGCTGGACTCCCGGCCCCCCAACTCATGGAAAATCTCAGTCAATATGGCCGACGACTGGATTTGAACACAGGCACTTCCGAATATTAGGCCAACATTCAACCACCTGAGTTACGGTCACTGCGTCAGTTTGACTTCAGTTTTTAATACAAAGAAATAAATGCTATGTTAATTCCTGATCATAAATTATGAAAAAGAACCTTCCATACTTTTATTTAGTCTAACGAGGCGAACGTCAGGACTGTATCTAATGACAAGATCATGGATATTTCCCTCCATAGGTCCCTACCCATACGGCCACGGGCTATCCAGACACAAGACAGTAACAAATAACGATCAGATAACGCTGTTTGAGCGTAATTTTCTTTCCAACAAAAAGAAAAGGAATATATATATATATATATATATATATATATATATATATATATATATATTGTAATTTTAAAAAGTAAGAGAGACTATGTAATAAATGATAATTTGTTACATCACTCAAGAGTTTTTAAAGGTTTTGGAACAGGTGGAAGTCACTAGAGGCAAGATCAGGGAGTACGGTGGTGGTGGTGGTGTAGAACTTGGAAGTGAAGTACATCCAGTTTCCAGCCTGTGACCAATGCTGAATGTACGGGTGGTATGAGTAGGCGCGGCACCTATCACACCGAAAGCTTCTTCATGCCCAACTCTTTAGTAAGAATGTGGTGTCTCCTTCTCTTTAGATGCCCACTGCATTAGCTATCTAACGCATTTTTAATCGTCGGAAAGCCATCACCATATCATGGATTTTATCGATTATTTTTGGTGTGATGGCGGTTGGAGGACGGCCACTACGGGGGTCATCTTACACTATCTTGAACAGCGTCGTCCACTTGCTAACAGTGGCAAATGATGATGCCGAGTCTCCCAAGACGGTGTCCAATTCGAATTTGATAACTCTCGCATTTAGTCCCTTCTTTATTAGTAACTTTATAGACCACTCGAATTTGTCACTAGCCCATTTGCTCTTTCCCGTGCCTCTGCAAACCAGACTATCGGCCGAGTGGCGATGCACGTTTCCCTGCACATTTAGAATAGATGTGGCTTTGTAATACGCATGCTTTTGTTCCGATTGCAACGCCATCTCTGAGCGATTCTTAGAACTTTCCTAACAGTCCTCGTATGTTCAATAATTGAATGCCGTTATCAGGGAAAGGGGAAACAATTAAAATATTATATGGTTAAGGCTGAAGTGTAGAGAGAGCTCTATATAATCATGCCAAGCTTCAAGATGTCAGATTATCCCATAAGTAATGTCCTATTTCTGAACCGTGAGGAAAAGAACGATAACTTACTTGGAACACTACCGTTAGTCAGGAAAATAGTCCTCATCGGACTTCATAACACTGACACCTGTCAACTAGTTGTTGAATCTCCTGCTGAAACAAGTCACCGGTTTCAGAGGCAAAGAACTGGGTCACTGTTTGTCGCACGTTACCCTCATTTTGCAGTGTTTTCACGGAAAAGGAACTTCGTAGTCTGAGATAAAGGCAGTAGACTGTTCTTGCTAGATATGGTGAAAACGCTGGGTGGGGGATTTTCTCTCAGACAAATTCCTCGATCTTAGCATAGATCCTTCTTGACGTGTGTGGGCGTTCGTTGTCACCGTGCGTGGATGAGAAAAACCTTGCGATTAACCATAACAGGAGTTTCTCCAAGAAAGCAGTCTGTAGGCGTTCAAGCTGTTGACAGTAGATATCTGCATTGATGGTCCGGTTAGGTGACAAGAGCTCAAAATGGATTAACCCACGGATATCCTACCAAACACTCAACATCATTTTGCGGGGGTCGAAATCCTGTTTTGGCTCAGTTCCTGTCCCCTTTTTAGGTACCCACTGCCGTTTGTGTGTAATGTTATGGTAGAGGATCTGCTTTTCATCCCCTGTCACCATTCGGTCCAGAAATGGCTCACTTCTATGACGGGTGAACAGGGAACTGCAGATGTCAACTCGCTGCTGCTTTTGTTGAGGTGTTAAGGCATAGGGTACTCACTTTCCAAGTTTCGGCACGTACCCAAGGTCCTGCACATGACGATGAACGGTAGAATGGGTAAAACACTAGGTTCGCTGGCCAGCTCTTCAACAGTTTGCATTGGATTTGCCTAAACCGCTGCTCGCAGGGGATCGTTGTCCAGCTTCACAGACCTCCCTTCTCGTGACCTATCGGTGCTGATGTCCCACACAGAAACCTCTAGAACCACATCTGACACTTTCGGATATCCACAGCACCCTGAGCACAGGGTTTCCGCCAGGATTTTCAGTTTGGGGGGTGTAAAGTCAAAATTGGGAGGGTGTAAGTGAAGTTTTGTACGGTTTCTATAGATTTTTCACAGCAAAAGAAATTTAATTGGGAAGGGGGGTGTTGTGGAGATTTTTTGGAGGTAAACACCCCCATAGGGGGTCTGGTGGAATCACTGCCTGAGCATATATGCATTTATGTTTTGTGCCGCTGCACTGGCTGAATGTTCCTGGGGAAATTCATACTTCATGGCATGCCATATGTGGTTTTCCGACACTGCCCTGATCAAATACAAGCCATATTTCCAGAGCGTGAAATAGAACGTTCTGCTTCTACATATTGCTGCACAACGAAGTACCCTAAATGATTCAGCTATGGCACGTGCCGTCTACTTCACTTTTCGCTCATCAGATAGTGTCATTGCAGTGGTCATCGCACGTACGACATTATTTACGGGATAACCCGGTAGTTGCTTTGGGATAACCACTCTCACATGATGCGCAAATTTAAGGTTTAAGAAAAGAGCCTTGATACCAGATAAATGAAAGTTACTTTAACATTTAAATATGTCTGAACTACACCCTATCATGATGCCAAGTTCTGATTAACATGGTTGAACGTGTAACGCATTGCAGATGAATAGGTGTTCCATGTTTGGGTCTCGTTACATTAGGAACAGTAAATAATATGATTTTACGATTCTGTATTTTTATATCAAGTTTGGTTAGAATTGATTCAGTGGTTTCTAGGTAATGTACGAATAGGTATTTAAGAATTGAGTCTTGTTGACAAAGAAAGATAAAATAGTTTAACAGTAGAATGTGGCAAACGCACTAAAGGTGGATATAATCATATAAGTTTTGATGTGCATTTACATAACCGTTTTCACCTTAAATATGAAATAAAGTGCCATTACCGTGAAAATCATTAAACAGATTGCCAAAGAGAAATTTTTTGAAATTTTCTGCAGCAGAACCAGTATCGATGTGATAAATTACTAATCATCGGGTCAGAAGCATCGGACAAGAAAAAGCAAAAAATATCCAAAATTGGAATACATTAAGTTGGTAAAATTGACAATCCAATGACTTCATGTTCTAATTCCTAAGATCAACCGTATTGATCAATTCTCACAATTTAAATTTCTCTCTAATGCATCATTTTACATTATCGCTAAATATTTAATTTTATTTAACGTTGTAAAGACTTGATTTTGGGATATTAAGTTGAAATCCCTGTATCTTAGGAACGATAGAATCATCGAAGTCTAAATCACGTACATATCTAGTGCACTTTGATCACTATTTCAGTGCAGCTTACGTGTCACAGGGGGTTAAAACTGAAGAAGTGAGAAAGAGACAACATAACTGCAATCTTTCAGGTAGGGTTCATATACAGGGTGGCCCATTTTAATCAAACCACTGGAATATTGCAAAGCGCTGAAAGAAAATACAAAAAATGTGCATGTACCGACAGAGGGGGGCAGCCTTCCATGCACAATAGAGTTATGTCACATGAAGAGTGTTGCCATCTCAACACAAACTTATATTTTTTCAAATGGGATGAAGGTTCAATACTTTCGGAGGTGGTAGTATGAGTCATGATAAACAAAAAGTTAATATGAACATGGGTCAAATTCTGCTTCGTTTTGGAGATACAATGAATGATTCCAACTTGGAACCCAAAATCAACGCCTAACATGCAAAAAAGTTAATAATTCTCAATAAATCAGAAACGAGGCATTGAATGAAAATTTCGTTTGTGGAAATTTGTTTGTAACGACATGATGGATATCAGGATTGAAAACAAGGTGTCACCAGGTTGTCAGTGTAGCCAACCCTGTATAACGTTTATGTTTTTCAAAAGGAACTACATTTTTTATTAGGTATTTGGCATCCTCTAGTGATGATAAACAACATACGTAAAGCACACATCGCAGTGTTGCAAACTGTTGATAAGACAGAAAGGTTTCCGCGAACTTATACGAAATACGTAATTCCCTAGAATATTTCATCCACAGTATTATATCATCATGAAATGTTTTCACTTGCGTTGTAGTGCCTATGATAAAATACATCAACGTGTTAGCGTTCATTACTATTAATCACGACCTAAGTATGGAGTAAATATAGCTTCATGTGAATAGTGACCAGTTCTTTATCTTTGCAGGGTGTGGAAATTTCTCGAAGCATGTACACCATTCCTTGGTGGACCTGCAGGAAATCAATTCAATTAACATTCCAAATATTATTATCTGTTCTGGAAAGACCTCTGGCTCTCACTGGAATGGGATTTTTCACTTTAAACGTGGAAATGTTTGGCTCGGTATGTATTTGTATATACTGCAATAAATTAAGATTACTAAAAGGGAACCTTACGAACCAAGTTCCGGGGATTTTCACCGGACTGGTTCCAAAAGAGAGGAGACAGAGTAGGAAGTCAGAATGTGAGATTATTTTTTTCGGAGTAGGAATGTGAGAGGCAGAAGAACGGGTTAAGAGTGAACTGGTGCTTCGGTCCAGTAAAACTGTACCCGTTTTCTTTTGCCAATTTCTCATAAATGAAAGCAGAGAATGAAGTGTAACTTACCATGATTATAGGTAATGCTGTTCTACACTAGAAGCGACTAGTATGAAGCACCGTCAGTGTTGCCAGCTGTAGACATTCACAGTGTTGCCACAATATTAAAAGCCCGAAAATATCGGTGAAGGCAAGGACTATAACGATGAACTCGACGTCATTTACTGACAAAGTATAGATTATTCTAGTGCTGTGTACTACTTCGCCAATACTATTGTAATAAGCACAAAAAGAAAGCAAAATAACACAGAACAGCAATGATGCGAATTACAAATGAAATCAAGATATTAGTTTAAAATATATGATAATTGGACATCAAATTCTGTTGAGTCCATTGTTATAGGCACTCGCTCTCCTCTCTTCTCTCTTTCCTCTTTCTTTCCTACTTTCTTGCTTTCACCTTTCCTTTTCTATGTCTATAAAAATATTTATGGGATGAAATATTACAATTCTTGTGGAGTGCTGATAAACATGTTGTTCATTTTTATAGGGATTCTAATGTTCTAATAAAGATTAGCAACAATTAGTTCTGTCAAAATTCTAGAAACAATGGTAAAGGGCTGCATCATCCGAATATTATTCGGGGAAAATATAATTTTGCATTCGTTTTTCTGTGATTAGATCAGAAAAATGCTGAAAATCAATTCATTTCCGAGTCCGAAATTTGAGGGTGATCCCTCGAATTTTCAAAATATACTTGACTTCTCCAGTTGCCAAATTACGAATCTCGTACGCGTAATTTTTGGTCCCAACCCAATGAACCGGAACATTTTCCACCCACTACGATTATCAGTGAGTTCTCGAAGGAAATTCCCGGTGTTCAGCAAGGGTTTTTCACCTTTCTTTTCAATGAACATGATTGAATCTGTATCTGCAGACAGGACTCTATCGTAGTCTACCGCTTCAATCAGTTCATACAAGCTTAATCGTGCTCATAATGATATAAATGCAGATATAGTAACGTTGGAAAATGGGAGAACCGTGTTTTCATTGTCCTTGTCTTTGTATGTGACAACGAGGGTTTCGACCCCGACCGGGACCACGGTGCAACCTCATATTGAGGAGAAAGTAGCAAGTTTAATAAGGTCTGGATATCTTTTACTATGCCTGAGGCAGATCTTTTCGCTACCCGAATTTGCCGAAGAGTGTATTAGAAAGATTTTGGATATCCACCTCAGACCGGGATTGAACTGGATATTCTCGTACTTCATACGAATTTCCTCTTTCTGCTCATTCTGGCGTATATATTCCCGTTTTGCTTCTTCTGTACCGCACTCTGGAGGAAAGCCACTTGCTTTCTATTTCATCGTCAGGATGCTATTCATGTAGTCCTTAAACAATCCTTCTTGCATTTCACATTGATATACCTCATGGATCTTATTGATTTTATATCTAGAGATAACGGCTTTTTAACTCACGGGTGCAGAACGTCCCGCGAGAACACAGTTGGACCTTGTTATGCACACATTTCTCGCTGTTGTGTTCTTCCAGACATGTGCGACATAGCCCAAATATGAGTTTGCAGTTGCAGGTATAGGGAAGAACGGGGATGACGAGGGATGTTGGGGTTCCACGGTACAGTCGTATAGTCCTTCGCAAACCTGCAAAATAGGGAAATCTTTCCTTACGCCTTTGGTTGACCCACGGGCAAAGGTTTGCCAGCGAAGTAATATATTCTGCATAATAGATATTATGCGTTTCATAATATCTTACATTCGTTACTGTTTTATATATACTCATATAACAGAATATGACTTCCCCGGATTTCTGTTTTGGTGGAGTTACTAGTTCCACAATTAGTTTATTTCTTGAAAAAGATTTCCAACACTTTTATGGTGCTGTACTCCTGGTACCACAAGATTTCTCACAATAAGAAGATAACCCTTTCTTTCCACTCATAATTTCTTAAGGCACATTTTCCGATAAGATTTATCCTTATTTCAAAAATTACAACCATACAAAAAAACACTTCCTATGCTCTGATGCAGATTTAATACTGAATCTTTTTCCACAAATAAAACAATTTCTTTTTAAATGGATCGTTGATTTTCAAGCCGTTAAACAACAAGATGGGTTATCGGTGATGTATGATAAACTTTGATACTAGTATGTCTTGTACAGATCTGTATGCACGCGCTGTGAACCCAAATAGTACTTTTTTAAACTTTTCTTGCCATACATACTTTCATTTCAAACTAAATGCAATAATATCCGCAATTCTTTTTTCCTATTACATTTTCTCTATCAAGATATTTAGCACTAAGAACAAACAATAAATGAATATCGACCATTCTTCTTTCATTGTATTTCTAATGAAAACATTGTAAATACATTACATTCATGCCGCCATGTAAATTTTCAACAGATCCTGACAACGTTTCTTTAAAATGATAACGATTACTATGCTCTGACAAAAAATAATAAATATTGCCTACAACATTCAATTGAAAATACCACATTTTTAAAGGTAAGCTATAAAAAAACTAAAATTACCAACTAAATTTAATTTCCAACTAATAGAATTATGAAGTTCTATTTTTTCTTCCTGAATACAGAAATAGCTTAGAATTGAAGTACCTGCTTTGTTTTCTTTTTTCGCTACCACATATCAATTTTGACGTGACTCAGCCTTGTTGCAAGCTGGCATGCTATCTGGGTACTTTTAAAGGCCTCCACTAGGATCAACCAGAAATTCCTTGAACTCCAAATCAATGCTAGCAGTAATCAAATACTTTTCTGCTCTTTCCAAGTGACTTTCCTTGCAGTATTTTATTAGCTAAGTTTACATGAAACAAAATGTTGTGCCATGTAACAAGAGCGACTATAAACTTGAAATCTGAGATGTTGTTAAGTAACCCGAGGGTTGTTAGTTTTGATGCCACTCGAGCCTGTTAGAGTTGGATCTTGAGAAATCTCTTCCAAAGCATCACACACATTAGATAACTGGTAACGCATAGGTGTTAGTGCATCAATTTTATTGGACCATCTTGTATCGCTGAGGGGTTTTAGTGTCAAAGATAGCATGTGATGCCGTAAAATCTCCCATCGACGAGACGATGCCGAAAAGTATACATATGTTCGTTGGACAACATCAAAAACCGTAGCTACTTCCAAGCAACATGAAGCTGCTTCATTTACGACAAGGTTCAAAGTGTGTGAGCAGCATGGCACATAAACTCTAGTTGGTTGATATCCAGAATCCTTCTTTGAATCCAACTTTCTTTTCCCCTCATATTGCTGACGTTATCGTAGCCTTGCCCTCGAATATTCTCAACAGGCATATCCTTAACATATCCTTATCCTTAACATATCCTTAACTTTTTTAGAACTACTTCAGTGATGGACTCACCGGTACTTTGTTTAAGAAGCATAAATCCCAAGAAGTGTTCATTCACCACTACTTGATTACCAATAAACTCTTCTTTTATGTTGCCTCAGAAGACGAAAGTACTTGTACGAATCTAATGATCATAGTCTTTTGCCCTGTATGGCTATCGTCTGGGGTGCAGTCTAATATGATGAAAACGTATTTAGCTTTTAGAACTGATGACAAGATTTATTTATTGTGCTAACCAACAATTGAATCAATTCGTTTTGTATGTTTTTCCCCAAGTAATGACTATGTCTTTTGTCATCGCTTCTGATTTTTCGTAGATGCTCATTCATAAACATGGTAAAATATTCAATAATTTTCAAAAAGTTTCCGTTATCACGAGCATCCAGTTTTTCAGTTGTACCTTGAAACTCCAAGCAACAGTCGTTCCAAAATTTACTGCCAGTAGATTTCTTCTTTCATTTTCTTTTCATGAGTATGATCAACGATTGAGTTTTTTAAAAAAGATTTGTCTTCAGCGTTTTCCATTGCTCATAGTTGTTAAGGTGCTCAGTAGATGCTTCATGTTGGCTAAGAAGAGCCGTAATATTGTGCCAATCATAATAACCACTTTGGCCTAACGAAGAGGAAACACTTATGCCAAAAACTTTACAACAGAAACAAAAGACTTTGTCAGTAGATCTTGAATACTTAATATAATCTGGGTATACTACTTCTCTATTCGAAAGCCTTCGTCTGTAACGAAAATTTTTCTGTTTTTCGAATTATTTCGAAGTGTGCCTTTAATTTATTCAGGACCACGATCCACTAACATAGTCATTAAGGTTTGACGGATAATACCCAGAGTGTCCTAAGGAGCTGGATCAGCAAAATCAATTTTTGCTAACCAAGGGTTTGATTTTTCCGGCAGCAATTCTTCAGCTGCATCGTCCTTTTGAACGATATCCGTACCACCATCATCTTCTTGGGCATAAAGCTGGTCGTTTTTTGCTTGTTTATCAAATGTTGTTCTTATTTCAATCTCGGTTCCCTGTTCTTGTTCTGTTGCATCTGTACAGGAAGTTGATGTTGATGGCGATTCATTCTCTGTCGTCCCTGTCGACTCTTTTTGTAAAGATGGGTCACTTTTTTAACAAGTATTTTTCAAAAGACCATTTAGCTTTTTTCGCTGATTCTTCTAGTTCCTGTTTCCTTTTTCTGAAGTAAGCGCCAGAGGGATTTTTTCAACCATACTCGTATCTAAAAAAACAGTGTCTAAACTAATATTGGCAATTTGGCAGCAAGACAACACTTTCACAATATTAAATTTCAGGACCGCCACATGATAAGTAAATTATTTACTTTTTCCCAATTTTTCTATAGTAATAGGATATTCCAAAATTTACTTCCTTCAGCCTCGATGAACACTACTACAAAGAATTTCTTCTCTATAAGACTAGGAACTGGTGAGATTAAGAGCTAATTAACACCAAGCTTGGTACTCATGGATAATCACTGCTATCAATGGGAGGAACTCACCTTATCTTCCTATCCATATGCATTAATTTCATAAGTCACAAGAAATCAAGAACACATACAAAAATAGGTAAATCTATATTATCAGAGTCTAATATTAGTTTCAAACGTTCAAGAAAGAGATTTTCATATCTGGATGGATCAATTGTCAATCATTCAAAACAAATGAAAAACAAAATACGGATACGGTACACTTGCAGGCATATATTAAACGTACTGTTCTTACTTAGTTCTGATGGTGTAATATTTCAATCAATTGGAAGTTCGTGAATCGTTCGCATGGCTTCAAAAGCAAAAGCTGTAACATTTAACGTCACATGCGCAAGACGCAACACCTCAAACTGGATCTGTGCCAATATGTTTTTCTGCATTTGTAACCCTTATATGGGCCTAATCCACCTTCGATCTAACCTAAGCTAGCTGCCTCCTTGCATTAACTTAGACACTTGCAGAGGCATTTTTCAGTGATATCAGCTACGAGCAGCTTCTCTTGAACATGCTGATAGTGATATTAAATTTAGTAGACAGATCTATTTACAGTTTTTAGAGCGAATGTTTTACCAGGATTACCCTAAACAGAAGACAACTTTGGGTATGGTAGGTACCGTGACACCCTAATTTAAAACACTGTGAATGTAAATGCAAATTCAAACAGCTGATCATCAGATAATACAAATTATCGTCAATGCACTGGACTTTCCAGAATATTTTTCAATTATGCACTCGTAATTATTTATTGTCCAGAACTGTACTGTAAACAATCCGAAAATAAACGTATCGAAATACTCCGGTAACGGACGTGGTCGGGGCTCCCCTTATTTCCAAGCTTGTCCTACATTATCAATTCTTACTTTACAAATGATCTTTTATGTTCCACGTATCCAGTGAAAATTCTTCTTCACACTAATATCATATATTTCATACGCTACCTATTTCAGGGTGTTCATTTCTATTAGTGATATCGACAGTCTAGTTCGAATGTCACAGCGCCAGCGCAAAGGAGGGGGAGGGACTGTGGGAAGTGCTGGGTTCCCAAACTGAATAGTTACTAACCCATTTTACAATTACAATGATAACTAACAAAAAATAAAATACCATCCTACCTTCATTATCTACAAGTACAACTTCCTCTTCGTATAGGGCGCTGACGTAAACAAGTTTTAGGTAGATTTCGAAGAAAAATCTACCTATTGAGATCGGTATGATATCTAACTATATATACAGGGATTGGACAAAAAATCTGAAACGTTTTAAAAAGTGTGGAAATAATACCTAGTATGGTGTGGGGCCTCCTTTTGCATCCAAAACAGCTTGGATCCGACGTGGAATGGAAGTATACAGCTCCTGCATCGTGGTGTGTACCATTCTTCCTCCAAAACATGCTCCAGTTCCTTAAGGGATGATGGTGCAGGGTAATGAGACTTAAAACGTCTTTCTAACACAGACCACAATGGCTCAATGATGTTCAGATCTGGTGATTGTGGGACCCAGGGGAGGTGTGATAGCTCCTGGTCATGCTCCTCAAACCATGATTGCACCGTTTTTGCAGCGTGACAGGGTGCCAAATCATCTTGGTAGATGCGATCACCATCCGGGAACAATGTGTGGGCCATGGGTAGAACCTGGTCCCCCAAAATGGCCTCATACGCCTTAGCATTCATCATTCCATGCAGGGCTATGATGGGACCAGCAGAAAACCACGATATCATTGCCCATACTGTAACAGAACCACCCCCATGCTTTACAGTTGGGCGCAGACAGTCTGGATCATAGGCCTGCGACGGTGTTCTCCATACGAAAACACGACCGGTTGTTGGAAACAAGGTGTAGGTCGATTCATCGGAATACATTACGTGTTTCCACTGATCAAGCGTCCACTCCTTGTGGTCCTTGCACCACTGGATACGCCGACTGCTGTGACCAGAGGTTTGGAGATCGCGGCCCTGCCATGAATTTTCATTTTATGAAGTTCCCGTCGCACTGTTTTTGATGAAACCGGGTTCTGTAGGACGGAATTGAGATCAGACGTAATTTTCATTGCAGTGGTCTGCTTTTTAGCTGCTACAATCCGTTTTAATGCCCTCCTGTCCCTATTGGACAGGATTGTCTTTCGACCACTGTTGTGCTTTGCAGACGTTGTTTGCCCATGCATTGTGTATGCCCTCGTGACATTGGACACAGTGCCTGTCGATACCCCCA
>JAGDQP010022564.1:0-30256 GCA_022664845.1 Lepisma saccharinum
AAGAGATAACACATAGATTTTGTTCGGGCATACGCCTCGAACGTATACATACTCTATTATCCATTACAATTAATTGATTGAAATTTTATTCACGTTCTAAGTAAATTTGGAAGCATCTTATGGCACTTAGTTTTTTGTAACGAAGAATTCGAAACTCTACTTCCAATGAACCTCAGCAGAAATTCAAACAATGAACACACATACCGAAAGCGGGCGCCATAACCTCCATTCCGAGACCAATCAGCATTCCAAACCGGATGCCTTATATTGTAGATACGAATAAAACATATCACACACTATAGGAAGAAGAATGCGAATGAAAAAATATATCTATAATTCAATTTACATTTCAAAATCAAATTATAAAGCATTACATATGTACTGAACGAAAAGTACCAAAAGACTGAGATGATGACTACTGCCCGAACAACGGACTTTTCACAACGCAACCTAACGCTCTTCTGCTTACTCCAAAATGGCTCATCAAAAGAATGCTCATAGTAATTCTTCTACCACTCTCCGTACATCAGATTTCATTAACATTAATCACTATTTACGGCCTTCTTATTGGAAGTCTGGAAGGCTGGCTGTAGGAAACAAAATATAGACGTTTTGGTAGATACTTTATCGATCTTAAAGAATGCTTATAATCTTAATGTTTGACATATGGATCGTATCAGCTACGACTATTCATCATATATAGTGGGTTTCGTTATACGTACCTCAGGCGTAGGAGTTGATATGAAAGTTGCAATAGCAAGCACGTTGATACCTATTTTAAACTTGGAAAATATTTGTCAACCTTACATTATATTACCTGCAGTTTATTCCTGAAAACCGCTGTTCTGCAACATATATTTGACATTGAAACATTGCTGAAATACATCTGTAACTCTAAGTTTTGCTAGATTGTATGCGTTTGCTGGAAACTAAATATTTATATACTGAGGTAGGCGAAGGAGGTACTTCGTGCGACGCAGTTGTCAGTGTTGGCAACCAATGTTAAAAGTGTTGGCAACCAATGTTCAAAGTGTTGCCAATAAGGTGTCACTGTTGCACGATTTGTTCACGCTGTGCCAAAGGGCGAGCTTGGCAGACAGTTTAGAAAATCGATGCCATGGAAATTTTACTGTGGACGCAAGACGAAAAATGGGAAAGTATTGCTCGTAATATTTATTAAAAATTTTAAGGAACGTATTGAATAGAATATAATTCGCAAAGGCTGTTGATTTAATTAAGAAAGGTAGTTATGGTGTATTATAACCCTAGGTAGTAAATGGATATACTATATGCAGAATTCATCCTTATATGTTGAGATAATTATATTATGTATCATATTAGAAACAGAATATAAAAATACAAAAAAACAAAATAGAATGCTCATTTTCCTCTTTAATTTTCAACCAATGTTATAAAGTACGCCCGTATGGTATACATTGCTGAATATCGAATGTTAACTTTGTCCTGAAGTTCCTAACAGAGAAGCTTTTGATTCTATTCGAGTGAGAGACTGAAGTGCGATTCTCGTTTCTTACGATAGTTTCTAAAGCGGAGAGCACACACTTCAATTCAAATAAATGTATTATCTTGATAGTTACACTAGGCATCCGTGTTGCAAAGAAAATCGAACTTGTTCCGTATATAGCAGATTCTTTTCGGAGAGTTTCAGAAAATACAGTTTCAACTCCCTCACACGCAAAGTGTGGCAACATAGCTCTACAGGTGGTAAGAAGATGCGAAATTCTTTCAAACGACAGCAGCGCGTCAAAAGGTAGATCAGACGGCGAGACATATTGGCACTACTATAGTACTCGATACATCTGCAAGGTAACAGGCAACAAAAGAGTGATAACTACGTACATTCAAGGCAAAAAATGTATTTGGACAACCCCATACTACTGTCGAAATAAATGTTCTAGTAATTCTTTTGTGTACAAGAGCACTCTCCGTGGTGTATTGAAGCAATCCACACCGTGTCAGGTATAAAGCAACAGCATATGGAACAAACTGAGTTGAACAACATTGGAACTGCTTACTTTAATTTCAAATTACGTGCTGAAGGTAAAAGGTACTGAGACATAGCCAAGCTTGTTGGAAAGCCATACTCTACGTCATAAAGAAACATAAAACAGAATAATTATTGGATATTCGTTCTGGTCAACTAAGAAAACTAACTGCCCGGAATGAAACCTACATTCTTCATTCTGTGAACAAAACTCAAGGAATTAGTGTTAATGATTTGGTTACTTCACTTGCCTAGGATATGCAAGTTAATGTTACAGATGTGTAGATGTGAACAAAAAAATTGGGATTCAAAAGATGTGTAATCAGAAACAAAACATACATATCAGAAGAAAGCAGAAAGAAGAAGTTATAATTTTCCAAGAAATATCAATATGAGTGCCTGGAATTTTGGAAAACGTTTATTGTTTTTGTAGAATGAGACTAGGATAAACTTGTATTGTAGTGGTGGATATCAGGACGTGTGTCGAAAGAAGAATGAAGCTTTCAGAGAGCAGAACATTGATTTAACTGATAAAAATGTTGGACGGTCTGTTAAGATTGGGGGTTGTGTAATTACTAATAGAGTGAACAGCATTCATAACCTGGATACACATCTTCTAAATCCCAATTGTTTCAGAGAATTTTGGGTTGTTCAATAAACTACTAACATTAACTCACATATTCAAGTCGAGTGAAGTAGCCAAATCTTTAGCATTAATTCTTTGAGTATTGTTCACAGAATGAAGAATGTAAGTTTCATTCCGGTCAGTTAGTTTTCTTGGTTGGCCAGAACTGGTTCTATTCCGCAATAATTGATCTGTTTACGTTGCTTTATGATGTATCCAACTGTAAAGCATGGCTTTCCAACAAGTTTGGCTTGCCTGATACTTTGTGCATTGCTTCGATACACTAAGTAGACTGCTCTTGTACACAAAAGGATACCCAGAGCATTTATTTTGAGAGTAGTATGGGATTGTCCAAATACATTTTTTGCGATGAATGTATGTAGTCCTCATTGTTTCGCTACCTGTTACCTTGCAGATGTATCGAGTGGTACTAAGTATTCTATCTAAGGTATCAAAATTATCATAAAAGGGCAAGGTACGTATTTTGAAATGGTCCATGTTTTAAAGGTGATAGTCTGATTTCCTCTTTGTCGAACTTGGCCAAATACTTTTTTTCCCGCTGTATATAGTCTCCCTATCTATAAGCTGTATTAGAAACTCAAAATTACGGTATTAACGGCAAACAATAATTGAATCCAAACAGCAGTTTGAAGGATATATTTCCAAGTGCAAGTCTACTCCTACTTTTATGTGAGTTCTTCTTGTAGCATATTTTTCTTAAATTATGATTGTATATGACAAAATCACGATGAATGAACCTGAACCCTCGGAACGCCAAGATAATTTCATCTCACGGAACGTCAAGATGAGTAATTTTCGAAGCATGTATGTTTCTCGTATGAAATAAAGTACTTATTCAAATTAAGGTATTTTGGAGTATGGATGTATTCATTGTATAGTATTTATTGCATTGTATTGTATTTATTTATTGTATTTTATTTTTTCAAGTAGATACTTCAAAATAATGAAACATACAGAAAAAACTAATATATCATATTAACCTTGCAACCATTTTCATGGCTGCACAAAAATAAAGGTATCATAAGACTCTGACTTATTTACACATATAAAGTACTACATATAAAACTATCAGAATCAAACTACATTCCTCTTTCACACTAACATGTAAAGCACACCGTATCTGTTGTATTCTGACTCCTGCAAATGAAGCGATTACATACCAGGTGTGTGCATAAGTTTTGGCCGGCTTTTGTGGTAAAGAAAACACGTAATTTTCAAGGGAAATTAAGTTTGTTTTATTCAAAATTTTGGCCATCGACTTCTACACATTTCGTGCATCTTTCAGGTAATTGATGCATACCATACCAGAAAAACTGCTTGTCCGTTACGGCAAACCATTCGTCGAGCCATTTTCCAACATCTTCGAAATTGCTGAAGTGCTGCTCTGCGAGCGTGTGCCCCATTGATGCGAAGAGGTGATAGTCAGATGGCGCCAGGTCTGGGGAGTACGGCGGGTGCGGAAGGATATCCCATCCAAGCGATTTGATGGTGTCTTTCACTGGTTTTGCTGTTTGAGACGGCGGATTGTCGTGTAACAAAATCAAGCGATTTGGCCTTGGTATAGAAGGACCGGCTTCTCCAGGTGAAAGCCACGATTTTTCCGCTTCGGGTTTTCAAAATAAATCAATTTTTCGTCACCCCTCACAATTGGATACAAAAAGGATTTTCTTTCGTGGTGTTGAAGCAGCATTTTACAAGTGACTTTGCGATTTTCCATTTGACGTTCATTCAAATCGTGTGGGACCCATTTACCCAGTTTATTGACCTTCCCCATTGCTCGTAAACGTCTGCTGATTGTTTCTTGTGACACATTTAATGCTTTTGCCAATTGCTGTTGAGTTTGAGTTGAGTCATCCTCCAATAACACCTGCAGTTGCTCGTTTTCGCACTTTTGTGGTCTACCAGAGTGCCCACTGTCTTTCACATTGAAATCACCACTTTTAAATTGTCGAAACCATGTCTTACATGTTCTAATCGATGGAACGTGTTTACGATATGTTTCTACCAGCACACGATAACTTTCAACAGCCTTTTTGTTTTGATTAAATAAGAAAAGCAATGCGTGCCGCAAATGTTCTTTTTCAGGCACAAACTTCGACATGATCACTGAACGATAAAACGGAGACGCTAGTGTTTGTCGGACTCAACTTGTGTGTGTTCGTAGTTTAATGTCAGAAGAACAAAATGACGTATGTGTCAAATGAATACGCTGCGTACTTTTCGCTGGCGCCATCTCTTAGGTAAACCGGAAACTACTTATGCATACACCTGCTAGCTAACAGTATGCGGAGTATACAGAATTTCACTCTTCCATTTAATGACTAATGGACAAAAATAATATTTTGACTGTATGTGTCATTTTTGACCCGATCTTCCTGATCTTAGCGTTCCGGGGGATAAACGACAGAAAATACGTTTTCATTTTTTCTTTTCCTTTTTATCTAAATGGTCTTTATCGATGTTATGCATGAAACTCCAGAAACAACACAAGCAATACACGAATTAACTCCTTTAGCCAGTCGAGGGGGTATTATACGTGATGTCATATATATCTACACTGTATTTATATGTACATAAGTACTATAGCACACAAGTTTCAGGGAGGAATTTACCAATGAAATATATTTTCCAAAGGAAGATACACTTAGTAGAAGGGGAAGACGAATAACTATGTATTGTAGAAATAGGAGAACTGACTTCACCTTATCATTTGGGCCTCTCCCATTAGGGGGGCCCAGTTCAACTTTGGGGGGGCAGGGCCCCCAAAGTCCCCTGGGATCGGCGCCCTTGGCTACTACTCGTTTCTAAAAAGATCACGTTGAAACAATTTCAACGATATGTAACATACTAATGTAACAGGGACCGGGGACCGACCGTACTTATGAAATGACGTGATACTTGCATAACCGACCTACTACTGCATCTACTTTCAGGCAGAAACCTGTCCGTTACTTCTCGATAACAGGTATGCGCAACTGCCGGATCACACTTGTGAGCTTCCACTATCAAGATACCTCCTCCAATATTTACCCAGTGGGAGGCTATTAAAGCAAGCCTCCATCAGTCCTGTGGGAGAGAGCCCAATCCCTCCGCCAAGTATTATACCTATGTGGGAGTCCACAGACACTGCGATCTCCGCAAGCTCGTGGGAGGATGAGGTTTCCTCTACCAAATATTCTCACTGAAACACTCAGCTTCGAGATATTAAAACATTGTTATTTATTGAGACATCTATTTAGAACGGCAAAAAAACTTATTCCCTTTCAATGTGGGAGGAAGGGAACTTCCTCCACCAACTTTCTGTTATTGGTGCCAGTTCATTATGTGGGAGGAAAGGAGTTTCCTCCCCAGTTTGCTTCTTTAGAGCTGGAGCTACTCCTTCTGAGGGTTACGCCCTCTTTTAGGGATGCGTTTTCAATTTGATCATTATATTTTATAATTTGTATTCGCTGGTTTTTTTCTACTATCTTACATCATATTTTTGTTTTTGTTTTGGAGGGTAGTGTTCGTTGCCTATAGGCAAATTTAATCTTTGAAAATGCGAAGTATATATCTCGTGGGATTAATATATCTCGTGGGTTGAAGGTCAGATCAGTCTCTATGGTATCCACGAGTAGTGGATGGTCGTTTTGGTATCTTGTACTTATGTATTTTAATCTTGATTTTTCTATGTGGCTTAGGATGTTTTCGAACGGTACTTGGTCATAGAGCTCTCTGGTTGGGCTAGGGAGTTTGACACGGAAGGCAATTCGGAAAGGGTGTGGCTCCAAGACTTTCAATTTTTCATAGTAAGAGGCTGCTGCTGAGATCCATGCTGTGAAACCGTACGTTAAGACTGGTCGTAAGAAGACTTTTTAAGTGGTGAGTATTGTTTCTGGACGCAGTCCCTATGTTGTGCCCGTTAGTCTTCTGAGTAACTTCAGCCTGGTATATGCTTTTTCTGAGACTTTGTTTATTTATGGTTTCCATATTAGTTTGTGGTCAAAAATTACGTCAAGGTATGTGACTTGTTTTGCTGGTTTTATTGTTGTATGGTCGGCTGTAATGGCTAGTTTATTTGGATTTCTATGAACTTTGGATCGTCTGTTATGTGGTATGAAAACTACTGCTTGGGTTTTGTTTGAATTTATTTTGAGTCGCCATTTGTTGCACCAAGTAACGAAGCTATGGATAGCGGCGTTTAGGATGTTGTTTATACTGTGCACAGTTTTGGCAGTAGCTAGGAAAGCAGTATCGTCGGCATATTGAAACAGATGAGCATTGTTCGGTAGGCTTGGTAAGTCTGCAACATATAGTAGGTATAGTAGGGGTGAAAGTACTGAACCCTGCGGGACACCATTGAAGATGAAGTATGGATGGGAACTGGTGTTGTTTATATTAACATATGATATACGGTTGGAGAGGAACTGGTACGTGAATCGAATATATGCCCCAGGAAGTTTAAGTTTAATAAGTTTATAGATCAGTCCTTGGTACCACACCTTGTCGAATGCCTTCTCCAGGTCAAATAAGACTAGGCATGATGGATTTAGTGAGTTGTAATTTTCGACTATTAGGTTTGTGAGCCTTAGTAGTTGGTCGTTTATGCTGAAATTTGGTCGGAAGCCAGCTTGGTGTATCGGTAGTATGCTGTGCTCTGTGATGTGGTGGTGTAATATATACACCAGTATTCGTTCCAGAATTTTGCTGAAAGTTGTTGTTAACTGTATTGGTCGGTATGAGGAAACGGAATTTGTTGCTTTGTTCGGTTTTGGGACATTAATGTTTTTTATATTTTCCAGTCCTGTGGTATGAAGCCGGTGCGTAGAATGAATGTATACATTAGTGCCAGTAGTTGCATGAATGATGCGAGAGCTTCTTTGATGTGGCGGTAGCTTATATATTCAATGCCTGGTGCGGAGTTTCTTTTGTTTGCCAAAGATCGGTGGATGTCGTCTACGGTGATGGCTTCTGTGAGAGGGTTTGTTTCTGGCATAGTATGGCTGATATTGGGTTGAAGTGCTGGTGACTCTGGATTTAGCCTGTCTACTGGATGGTGGTATGGACTCTGCTGTGGAGGTGGTGTGAAGACATCTTGTAGATATTCGGCAAATGCATCGGCTTTTTCTTGGTCTGTTGTTAACGGTGTGTTGTTCTGACGTAATGTGTATAGTGTGGAGGTACATTGTCCAGTTAGCATCTTAAATCTTTTCAGTACTTTTGTCGGGTGACTCGTTTCTCCTAATGAGTTGCATGCTTTCATCCAGCTTCTTTGTTTGTACGCTTTGAGGTAGTTTGTGGTCATCCGTTTTATCTGTCTATGGTGTCCTAGAGCTTCTAAGTTTCCAGTACGTATGTATTCTTTGTATAGTTGTCTTGATCGTTTTAACATTGGTGAGTACTTAGGTGGTAGTTTTGGTTTTTATATTGTGGTTCTCTGGGTCGGGATGTGTGCTTTACCTGCATATTGGAGGGCAGTTGTCATTTGATCCACTATCTTATGAAAGTCGGCTTCTGTTTCAGTGTGCATTTAGGTTCCCTGTTTCTAGTTCTACTGCTGTGCGGTACGCAGTCCAGTTAGCCTTATCATATCGAGGTACAGTGCGTCTGTATGGGGCTTGGTTCCTGTTGTCTTGATTTTGGCAGCGTAGTGTGAGTTTATTGGGTCGTGCTCGCTTCAAATAGTGTCTAAGAATTCTACCAGACAGCGATTTGAGAGGTTGGAGGATGTGATTACTAAATCCGGTGTGGTGTTACTGATGGGTCTTGTGTGGCGAGGTAGCTTGTGTATTTCGCCAGTAGTGTTTGTAGTTATGAAGTTGTTGAATCTGGTTTTCTGTTGGACAGGTCTGCTGTGAAAGTTTATGTCAGCCATTTGAAAGTGTCATTTATGATCAGGTCATGGAGCATGTTAAGCCGGTACTTTCAATATATCAACATGGCTTTTTACAGAAAAGATGTACTGTAAGTAATCTGGCTATAATTACAGACTTCATAGCTTCCGCCATAGACAATAAAGAACAAGTAGATGTTGTATACACGGATTTCAAAAAAGCATTCGATACTGTAGACCATAATATACTAATTCAAAAGCTTGCCGCATTCACTTTTACTCCTTCTATGATCCATTTCTTCAAGTCTTATTTAAGTAACCTTAGACAATCTGTTCTTTATAAAGAATATAAAACCAATTACTTTTATGTCGGTTCCGGTGTTCCTCAGGGATCTAATCTTGGTCCTCTTCTGTTTTTATTATTTATTAATGACTTACCACACTATATTCAAAATTCTCGTAAGCTGTTGTTTGCAGACGACTTAAAATATTTGTCAATGTAAAGTCCTTGGATGACTGTCTACTGCTTCAACAGGATTTTCCAGTATACTGAAATTGTGTTCTAGGAATAGACTTGAAATAAATATTGGTAAGTGTAAAGCCATGACATATACGGGAAAAAACTTACGATTTCACTTACTCGATCAATGGAATAAGCTTTAAAAAATTGGATACAATTAAAGATTTAGGTGTTACATTCGATAGTAAACTAACCTTTTCGCCACATGTGGTAAATATAACCAATGATGCATATAGAAACCTAGGATTTCTTGTTAGGACAACCAAAGAATTTGTAAATGATAGCACTTTGAAAACTGTTTACTATTCCTATGTTAGGTCCAAACTTGAATATGCCTCACTTATATGGAATACCTCTATGAAAGGTAGTTGCCAGAAGATCGAACACGTACAAAGCAAATTTTTACGTTTTCTCACATACAAACGGTCTGGTTTCTACCCGAAATATGAATCTTACAACAATTTCATCGTTAATTTTAAATTTCAGAAACTTGATCAAAGACGAACATTAAACGACTTACTTTTCTTGTACAAACTTTTGCACAATAAAATAGACTGTACCGAATTAATTGCAAAAAATAATTATTAAGGTCCCATCCACTCAGAACGCGCGAGGGAAATAGTGGACTATTCTACTGCAGAAAAGCTAGTACAAACGTATTAAATGTGTCACCTACATGGATAACTAGTGATACTTATAATGCAATAGGTAAGAATTGTACAAATTTGGACCTATTTGGAAATTCGGAAGAAGTTTACAAAAGATTAATACAGAATATATTGTGAAAAAAAATGAGAAAGAGAAAGAAAAAGTAACATTTTGGACAAGAAAAAGGGTATAGATGTTCTATTATTTGTGTCATTAAATGTAACAATGTAACAATTATTGTAGATGCTATAAATAGGCATTAAGGCCGGTTGTGTCGATGAAATAAATAAATAAAATAAAATAAATGATGATATAGTTTCTGAAGTTGTTGGATATGTTCTGGAAGAATGCATATGGTATTGGGTGCCTGGGTCTGACATATACTGTTGCTACTGTGATGTATAGTGATTTAAAATACAATGTTACTATTAGGTGCTCCGGTAGATTTGCTATGTTATGTTGGTGTCTTCGGTATGCTATTGTCGGCTGAAATCCCAGTAGTACTCCACCGCTTGCCTTTTGTGTGGCGGTTTTATTGTCGTGTCTTAACATTTGTTGTTTTTCAATTTTACAGTGCATCTTGGCTGTTAGGTTAGTTTCGTTTAGAATATATTTATTTGTTCATCCTGTAGCAGTTGTTCAAGTAGGATTTTCTTCTGTGTTACTGATCTGATGTTTAGAAATAAGAAAGCTAATGCCATCATGTAAAAAAATTGTATGATTTTGCTTGTTCCTCATGGATCTATGTGGGACTTGCCAGTTGCGTTGCATGAAAGTGTACATATTGACCTGAATACGTAGCATTGAAATTGACTTGTAGGGTGGCTTTTGCTGCATATTGAACCTGTTGCAGAATGTGTGGTCTTAGAAACGGGTGAATGTTTTGTAGGGCCATTGTTACAAAGGCTAGCATTTGTTCGATTGTTACTGGGTTGTAAACCGATGTTGGTTCTGTAGATGTGGAGGTAGCCTGGTCTAGTTTCTCGTGTGTTCGGACTGGCACGATGGGGTGAGGTTTATCTTCTTGCACTGGTGGTTTTGCCTTACATTTATAGCTGTATATAGGATAGGCCTCGTTACATTGTGAGCATTTTGGTGTTTGTGCCAGATTTGTGCATTGCCGGGTGTTGTGTGGCCCAATGCAGAATCCACATTTAGGCTGTTGTGTACATTTGCCAGTAGTTTGTTGATTATAGGTCTGACATTTTTCGCATCTGATTGGTTGTGGTTGCGGTGTTTGCGACGGTTCGACTATGCTTCTTACCGTAAATTTGTGCTCCGTTCATCAGGAGGCCGTCGATGGTTTCTTGCGACTTTGAGAGGACCAGTACCATGAAGGTTGGGCCTTCTCTGCACATAATCCTGATGCATTTTATCACCGAAAAGCCTTCTTCTTCTAGTTCAGCCTGAATCTCGTTGTCATTATAATCAGGCGGGATCTCTCTAATTACGACAGATAGTGCCGGCGGTGATCGTGGTGGTGGCATTTGTTTCGGACCTAGTTGATCAAGTTGTTTTATTACTGCATTCTTACCAAAGGTTTCGAAAGAGTGTTTGTCTCTGATAGTCTTCATAAGATTAGGATCTGTTGACTTCAGTATGTAACCGTTTCTGGTAGTAACTCTCTGAGTTATTGATGTTCGAGGAATGTACTTGGTCAGTTGTAAGAATATTTGTTTGTTGCTCTGATATTTGGCGTCATAGTTGGACAGCATGAAATTGAAGGTCTGTTGTTTATTGGATACGTTTTGGTTTCCACTATCGAGCTCCATGTGAATATTTGTACTATCAGTTGAAGATTCATTTAGGTTATGTTGCCGTTTAGACTGAACAGGAGATCTTGATCGCGATCGGTGAGATTTCGTTTCGATCTTTCGCTTTTCTGCTCCGGATAACTGGTGAGGGCCACGTACGACCTGAGGTAAACCGATGTGACCTGTTGGTATGTTGCTAGCCTTTGCACCTTCCATTTTTCGTGAGCCAGGTGTCGTCATTGATGAGATCAGTCGAAATGCTTAATTGGATATAAGTTGAGCACTATATAGTGTAGTAACAGATATTAAAATGATGTAAATTTTATACGTAACCAAAATCAAAGTCCAAAGAATAGCCACAGTCAGAATATATGATCTAGAACCTTAGTTAGCCAAAATCGAACTCCAGAGAAATAGCGAGATCAGAATATAGAAGATTAAATCGATACAAATCGTTAACCAAAATCAGAATCCTTACTAATAGCTTGTGTCAGAATCCTTATACCAGCACCTTATAAATTATATAAATAATAAACCAAACTCGTAAACCAGACAAATAGCCTATAACAGTAATACCAACACTAACCCTTAAATAGCTACGGAGTCGGTGCATCTTTTAATTGCTCAGCAGCAATAACGTTTTTTGACTGGTTAGTGTTGACTGGTCAGTTCAAGAAACATTCACACACACTAACTCACTATACTTGACTAACTATGTGCTGCCATCTCTGGACCTCAATTCAACTACAACTGCTACATTGGCTTAGTCTTCACCAGGGACACACTTCACACTGGCTGGGCATATAACAGGCAGGAAGTGAGCCAAAATTCATCCCTGTTATACTACATATCGGATGACTTTATTTTAAGGGGAACTTTGGGGGTTGATGGGCTTTCTTAGTATGTTAACAATTTTGACTACTCCTTCCAAAACAGATCTCACTGAGGCGATTCCAACGATATACAACATTCCACATGATTGAGAATTTAACTTAAGGGATAGTTTGCATGGGTTGGTGGAGCTGTTGTCCCCCATAGGAGTCGTATCCCTAAATTAGAACATTTTTGAATATGCAAAGTAGCAGGTCCGCATTATTGCAAATTTTTGTCTTCCTAGCTATTATTAGAGATCATGCTCAAGATTTATGTCGAAGAATAACATTTGAGGATCTCTTTCTCCTTCTCCCAGATGTTCATATCTATAGTTTTGGACTTTTATGGAAATGAACAAGTTGCTGCTCATTCTTTGATAAAAATTTTATAGCTAATCAAAAACATGGCCGGACAGTTATATTTGCTATACAATTTGAAGTGCTGCTGTGTCCCTCCTAAGGAGTTACACAAAAATTTTTGTTTTTCTGGAGGTTTACAAATTATCCCCTAAACATGTGTAAACTTTTATATTTCTAGCTAATCGGAAACATGTCAGAAGATGTATGCTGATTTTACAATTTGAGGGCCTATTTTGCCCCTCATTGGTAGTCGCACCGCACCCCAGATTCTGGACTTTTGTTGAGGTTTACAAGTAACGCCTACCCCCTAAGCATGTGTAAAAGTTTGTGTTTCTAGGCTGTCTTGAACACGTCAGAACATGTATATTGATTTTACAATTTGAGGGGCTATTGTGCCCCTATGAGTCGCACCCCAGATTTTGGACATTTTTGAGCTTTACATGTTACCCCTAAGCATATGTAAAGTTTTGTATTTCTAGCTAGTCTGGAAAATGTCAAGCATTTATGTCAGTGAGTGATTATTACACGAAAACAGCCTATTGTGAGGGCTTATAACTCATCACCCCATAAACTCTTTGATTTGAGGTTTGCCGCGCAGGCTCATAAAATATCCAATTACGAAAGCAAGCAACAGGTGACATTTATTCGTTTGTAGTGACAACATAAAATAATATCACTGTGAAGAAAAGAGAATAAACAGTAGACCTGGATAAGAATCATACTGCGCACCAAGATCATCGCCTAAGCCACTAATCCAGTTAAAGCATACGATTTCGAAAAAGCTTATTTGAAGTGGAGACCCTGTTTGCTGTTGAACAAGAGACTGTCGTTAGAGCGGGCACATTTACTTCCCCGAGATTAACCTATATGTTTTCATTATTTCGTTTTGAAATCTATACGTATATTACGAGTAAGATGTCGATAACATGATAGCGTGTTAAAGATTTTAGCTACGAAATAACATACTGCCTCCCATTTTCTATTATCACCACTGTCTTTAGCGCTTTTCATGCAATAGCTGTATGATAAATAATTAATATTTTAGTATATATAGAGCTTTCATATTCAAATTATATTTACCAGAGTTCGATATAAGACCCAGGCCTATTATCATATTTTAATTAGTTACTCTTATGAAACAAGTTTTGCTCTATATAAAGTTATTAATATTTAAGTGGTATTGGGAATTGCGTGTTACATGTATGCTTTCCTTGGTTGTTATTTATCATACAATAGAACTTATTTGGAATTGTACGCAATACCGAAAAACAGCCAATGGCAGTAGAGAACGTAAGGAAACTTGTCATTCATTTTGAGTTTCCACAGAGTGTTAGATGGATGGTTTATTATCGTGAGGTTCTAAAGCAAGGAAATTCAAATGCATACAAGAAAATGACGACGTTGACCTAAGTTTAGTGACGTCTTATGTTCTGAGTATAACTTCCGCATCCTTTTACACACAGGACTCTGTAACTTTGTGAAAAATATGGATATGTTGTGTCGTATATATTTCCCGTTATCTCGAAAGTGCATTTAAATCGAGATTTTTACAAAATGTCATTTACACTCGTTGAACCTAGATCTGCAAATGAAGAGGGTAGAATTTGGCAAATAGCATTTCATCATTACTCTTACTGTAAGTGTAGAGTCATATAATTTCCGATAATCCCAAAGTTTGTTCCATTATCCGTTCATTGTTTGTATTGTGATTTGAATTTGACTTAACTTTTAGTAAGCAGGCAGGTAAGCGCCATGCCTCCTTAAACATGTCAAAGTGGAGAGGAGATGATAAACGGTATCTCTAGGTTTCGTAATACGACGTCGCTGAATTTGCAGTAACTCCTATGTGCAGTTTAACATTTTTTTTTTCAGGAGAGCAATAAAACATGTTTCTAAAGTTAACTGATATTTTTACTTATTTCGATATTAATTAGTGATAATTACCGCGAGTAATCGGAAAAACTATTAGCAAGTACAGTCAGTTAATTTTCACAAAAAATGGTTGGAAGTTTTAATTTTTAAATAAAACTAAGCAAGAATCCAAGATATAACATATATTGATTTTTTTTAAAATTTAAAACCATTGGATGAAATAATTTACACATAGCTGTGATTGCAAAAGAAGGGGAGTGTGTTTCTCTTTCGAATGGCACCAAAAACTCAATTTCGGACTTTTGAGCACATAGCAGGTATTGCAAATTCAGCGACGATGTGTAGATCTGAAGCAAATGCCCATTAACACAATTTCAAAGTACACCGATTCGTTTTATTTAGCTTCGAAGGTTCTCAGTTGATGTGATTTTTCATCTGTGTCTCTGGAGTATAAAAGTAAAGAGAAAATAAATAATTGTATAGAGAGCTTTCATACTAATCCTTTGTAACGTAGATATCTGACATAGAGTTAGACATCAATGTTCGTGGAAAAAAGAATGAAAGAGAATATTAGTAATATTTTGCTCCAAATTTGGACAGAATGAGTGGAACATGTTCACTTAGGAAATTTATCAATGATATGTCTTACGGCAAATTTACATATAAAATCTAATCAATATAATTTATGTAAGTCACATTAATTGCGAACGTGAAATAACATGTAATACACTTCACAACATTTAATCCATTTCATATGTTGACAAACTATATAGTACAGTGCAGAATCGGAAAAAGTACTGTATTTTGCTGGTAGTTTAAAGAACACATTGTGAAACAGCTGAATCTCAATTTATCATGTAAGCGTGGTTATTATTTGAGAGAAATTAATAAACAGCGCCCTTGGTTACTAAAGCGTGGTCACATCATTGTATATTATCTCATTCGCCACCTTCAATTGACATCTATAGATATCAAAGCATTTGCGAGATTATAATGGCTGGTCGAACAATTTCCTGATTAAATTTTCTTTATAACGCAGCAGTCAATAAACCAAAAGAATAGTAAACTTGGAATTAAGGGACCTGGAGCAAACAATGGATCTAGTGATCCACAAAGTTGTTTGTAAATCATTTTATAAATATAAGCAAAGTAGTTAAAACGGTTGTAATTACTTAATATACAAAGACAATATAAAATACAGTAAAGTGAAATAATTCTAACGCACTAGCAATAGCATTTCTTATTAAAAGTTCTGTTACATGCAACAAGTTTAATTCATTACAATAAATTTTCTCTCAACTTACACCCAGATTACCGAAAATACAATAATAAAATCACGTTTGAAACTTTCAGGAGTACTACCCAATTTACGCTTAAAAAAACGATATCCAAAACTTCCACACATCTAAAATCTGGCTATCAGGTTCTTCCGATATGTACAATTATAGATAGTACTAAGGTATATTTGATTGGTTGTGTAAACTCCAGTTCCCCTCGCAGGTTGGTAATAGGCCGGGGCAGTTTAGCTTGCTTGGCGGAAAGTGTTGCGTTCTTTCAGTATAACAAATACTTTGTCGATTTTAGATGTTATGAAATCAGTTATGATAAGGGAATCAGGAAACAAGGTCAATCAACTTTAGTGCTACCATTTCCGCAGTTCGAATCATGAAAGTAAAATCAGTAACTTTTGAAAACACTTATCAATTATCCGCGAAAATCTCGCATCCGGAATCAGCATACTTCCTTAGTTTAAGGTTATGCAACATTCTAAGTATTATGTTTCCAAGTTATGAGCAATTCTGCTGTATTATATTTCTGTTATGTTTCACTGCCTATTTTTACTTTTTCAAATCTATAACTACGTCAATAACTTGACAAAGTTTTATATTTGTTAGATATAGAATAGGATACTGTTACCTCTTTTCTACTTCTGACAATTCTTTTTTATTGCTTACGATTCAATAGTTGTATCATGAAATAGAAATAATTAGAACTTGCTGTCACAGTAAAATTATATTTATGAGAATTACATATACGATTTTTTAAGGCATGTATTCCGTGACTATGGCTTACTGTCATGAGATTGATTTTGTATTATATGAAGATATTAATATTTAATTAAGTAATATTGGCAATTGTGCAGTAGCTGCTCTCCTTGACTGATCTATATTATACAGGGTGGTCAAAAAGTCACAAAATCCATTGAGGTACTGGATTTGAGGTCCAACGAGATGTTGGACATGGTCACCATTTACTTACTGACACATGTGCACCCTTTTGATCATGTTCCTGAAGACTCTCTGAAGTGTATCATAAGGCACATTACTAGCGTTAGATAACCTGTACAAGGACTTGTGAAGGCTTATGGCCATTGCTGCACTGATATCCGTTACTTTGTCTTCCGTCCACCACTTCGGGGTGCATCAACCACACTCCCTCTTCTCTTGAACTTATCATACAGATGTTTTGTTTGCGTCTACCTCCGAATTGTTGATTTATTCGAAGATGTCTTCTCACTGTCAGGATACCCTTCTGCGAAGCATGCCGCGGTAGTTCCGTAACTCAAACTCCTTATGCACTGTTCCAAAATGAAGATCTGTTCCTCAAGTGAGTACACCATCCGGCTGTGGACCTCTACACTGCTTCCTGCCTCAACTATCACCACCAGCCACCTGCAACACAATAGAAAACAAATATTACATGGGTTGAGTGCTTTTTAATCATGCTGAATAAAAAACCTGATTAGAAATTGAATGAACAATGCAATATAGGAAGATATAGTAGTATTCGATATCATAAAGAAAATGTTTTTTATATTGGACTTGGAACTGTTCAAGGAAAGTAGCTCACAAAGAAAGGACTCTAAAGCAAGGAGATGCAAGAGAAATAAAATAAAAGTTAAAAAAAAAGAAACAGTTTAATAACGCCAGAAATTTTGAACGCGTTCTTAGCTATACAGTGAGAATTGTTTTCCAATTGGCATTTGTTTCTATCTTCGTAAAAATATGTATGTTGTGTCAAATATGTTTCGTGTTATATTTCCTATTAAAGGTGGGCGTAACTTTGACAAAATGTGGTTCGTATTCCTTTGAATTTTAGGCAACATTTGGGAAAATGCTGTTTTTTATTACTCTTACTGTGCTGTCAGTTTTTCTAATCGAATTCCCTTCCAACTATTCACGAATTCTCGCTGAGTTCTGTAAAATCCCACCAAACTCGTATTAATAAAAATCTATAGAAATTCTGGGGATACATAACTTCCACATACACAGTTACACACACGTGTGAATGTTGCTTTCAAGGCAGACGAGCGCAAGTTATATTAAAAATAGTTTTCTTCTTTCCTGCCTTCAACGTAACGATATAATGTATAAAGAAAACTGAAAAAGTAACCACTTTGTATTGTAAGTTGACATCGTGCTTGAATTCCCGTTTTAGTATAAAAAATCCCGTTATCCCGCTAGACCTTGCAAAATCCCGTTTGGCGGGATAAATCCCGCGAACTGACAGCACTGGTATAGAGTAATGATATTATAATTGAAGTGTGCCTAATGACGAGTTCACTATTTCGTTCGGATTTAGATGTATGATTTTGAATTCACACTGAGGAGGTAGACAGAAATACGTACTATCTCCTCCTTATTACTGCAAGTGCTTGTACACAATTTTCCTCAGTTTCACAATGTAAAAACTAGAATTACTTAAAAAAAACTATTGTCGCTGTTCCTACTCCCTGCTTGCCTGAACGAGTGATCGCCGAATAACGTTATATGTAATATTCATATCAGGCGTAGTTTTAAGATGTCAGTAAACGTCTACAATGGTAATTTTAAGGTACATTGCTTGATTGACTACTCTTTGACGGTTCCTCATTCATTAGATTTTCTTCATACTTCTATATGCAATATTCATGTGAGCAGACAACATGAACATTCTCCCAAGTCACATTAAAATTAAAATAACTAGTTCCAGTGGCTAATACATAGTAACGAATGTGATGTTTTTGTGCCTTCGAATAAAACAAAAAAATGTGCACTACCTTTAATTAGCCTTATCAATCGTAGTTCCGATTAAAACCTGACATATCAAAGTTCACGATTTTATCAACCTCTCCTCTCCATATGTCCAATAAGAGGTAGCAAGTAGCTTAGTATTTATTCGGTACAGAATGAAGTCAATAACGTAGGCGTTGGGTTAGATAACACCAAATACATTAATTGATCAATTAATAACACAACAAAATAAAGGGTCACAAATTTTCTTATTCAAATGAGTACGAAATATATTGTATTTTGAGGCGCTGAGTTCAGAAATAACCACACTTTGTACACCATCACCCACCATTTTGTCATAACCAGGAACAACAGAATGATTCAAATGTCACAGTACATCCTTGCATTTCACACACCGTCAAGGAAATGAAGCACACAAATGTAGAATGTTGGAAAGGGGCTACATTTGGGAGTAAATGAACAACGTTGCCGCCATATTAAAATGCGCCAGATAGGATGAAAGTCATTTTTCTTTCAAACCGCAAGTGCGTTGCGTGATATTTCAAGCAATACGAGAATTTCCCAGAAAGTCATTGAAAATGCATGGACCCTAATACAAGCCACCTTGTTTCTCACAAACCGATGAGGAATTCAAGTATAGTAGTACACAAATGTGGAATAATGGAGATAAGCTACATTTTAGAACACCGGATCAACATTGCCTCCATCTTGAAATCCGCCATATTGGATGGTGATATTTGTTTCTAAATGGCAAGAGGTTACGTGACATATAAAGCAATACATTCCGGGACTATGGCTCACTGTCACGAGATTGATTTTGTGTTATATGGAGATATTAATATTTAAGTAATATTGGCAATTGTATATTGTCTGCACTCCTTGGCCGTTATATATTATACAAAGTAGTCAAAAGGTCACCCATGCAGATACTATAAAAGGTGTTGCAAATGGTCACCATTCACTTCCTCACACATGTGTACCTTTTTGATCATGTTGTGGAAAACCCTGATCATGTTCCTAACATTTGTTTCTATCTTCGTCTAAATATGTACGTGTTGTGTCAAATATGTTTCGTGTTATATTCCGTACTGAAGGTGGGCATAACTTTGACAAAATTTGGTTAATATTCCTTTGATTTTAGGCAACATTTGGGAAATGGCTTGCGTTTATTACTCTTAATGTAATATAGAGTAATGCTATTATAATGGAAGTATGTCTGAAGATGCGTTCACTGTTTCTATCGGATTTAGTCCTATCGGATAGGACGCTGTTGGGTAAATTAACACATATACTGCAAATTTTCAGTGGTATCACTTACTGAGAATATTCTCGACCTTTTAATGTCACACGATCAACTTGCCATTTGAAAGCAGTGATCTCTATCCGATATGGTGGATTTCGAGATAGAAGCGACGTTGATTACGTACGCAAACATGTATCCCTTTCCTAGTATTCTACATCTGTATACTGCAATGGTTCATTTCCTTGTCGGTTTATGAACTACAAAGTTATACAGTGGCACTATAGTGTCCATCTTCCTACTATACGAGGGGGTGTGATAAGTCAGTAGCTTTGTCCTCTTCCACTCTTCCGATTTTAATAATTCTTTTATTGTTCGAAAGCTACATGTCTCTAGATGATTTTTCTTTCCAAACAAACAATCAATGCAGTTTGTTTAAGCTATCTAAAATAAAACTTTATTTGTCTTGTCAAACCATGCATTCACAGCGACAATTCCTTCAGAAATGTTGCTGATTTTTTGTTTCTTCACGTATTACTTTAAAATTGGAAATAGGTATGATGGGGCCAGATCAGGTGAATATGGGAGGTGATTCAAGGTTTCAAACCCTAGCTTAGTCAAATTTTCCCTTGCAACATTGCTCTTAATAGGGGAGGTGTTGTCGTGAAGGTAGACAACTTTCCAGGACAACTTTCCACGGCGTTTTTCTTCAGATCTGAGTGCATCCTGTCTTGTAATGAAGGATAGTAAGCCCCGGTAATGGTGTGACCTAATTGTAGATAATCAACACAGATTACCACTCTCTTATTCCAAAAACACTGACATGAACACTTGCACTTGAGGTTTGAACACGAAACCTTTGATATAGGTGAACCAATGTGACACCATTTTTTGATTGCTCTATTGTCTCTTGATCTTACAAATATAAAGGGAACCAAGCAAGTTTTGTCGCTTCTTGTGGAGGTGTGTGTTCTATTGGCCCTCACCTTGTGAGTTGAATGCGAATGGAGGTCAGACGAAGGTCAGTTGCTGGCGTGGGTATAGTCAACATGCCACCTGGTTGTGGCAGTTTAGTTACACCGTGAACGTGTGGAAGGACAGAGTGAACATGGGACCTCCACAGAGCGTTATAAGGACATGTATGCTGTACGAGTTCTAACTAGGGTCAAAGGCAGCTGCAGTGGGCTGGGAAATATGCCAGGCCTTTGGCGAGGGTGTCGTTACTACGCGGACAGTGCAGCGGTGGTTTACCAAGTTTAATGACGGCGACGAAACACTCGAAGACGCACCACGTGCAGGAAGACCAACACAGGTACCAAATGATCTTCAGGCAGCAATTGAGGATAACAATAGCCAGACATGTGAGGAACTGGGACTACAATTCAGTGTGAGTGGAGAAACCATTCGGCAGCACCTCCATCAACTTGGGAAGCACTACAAGTTGGGTCGATGGGTCCCACATTATTTGACTCCGGGCCAGAAGGCAACGCGAGCAGACGCCTGTGTTTCTTTGCTGTCTCGTCTGAGGAAGCAGACATTTTTGGACAGGGTGTTGACATGTAATGAGAAGTGGATATTATACGAAACTCCACGGCGCCGTCGTCATTGGTTAGCATCCCATGAACCGGTTCCAAAACAACAGAAACCAGCACTGCACCAGAAGAAGGTCATCCTGTGTGTTTGGTGGACTGCTCGCGGCATCGTACATTGGGAACTGCTACTAGCTGGTCAGAGCATCAATGCAACTCTGTACTGTCAGCAGCTGAGCCATGTTCAAGAAAAACCCAAAACTCTGGAGCCAGCCCTTCTGAATCGTAAAGGGGTCCCTCCTGTTACAGGACAACGGTAAGCCCCACGTGGCTAGGATGACCCGCGACACCATTCTACGCCTTGGATGGGAATCACTATTGCATCCGCCATACTGCCCGGACATTGCACCGTCCGATTTTCACCTGTTCCATTCCTTCGACAATAACCTTAGAGAACGCCAGTTCAAATCCCTAGTAGAGGTGCAAAATGCTCTTGATACTTTCTTAGCTTCACGGACCACCAAGTTCTACGCGATGGAATCCATGGCCTTCGAGAACGTTGGCAGAAGGTCGTCGATGCTGATGGGGACTATTTGTGATCTTCCAGGTACGTCTTAGGTGACATATCGATGTTCGAAGATAGTGGGTGAAAAAGCGACAAAACTTTCTAGCTTACTTTTATAAAACCATGTTTCATCCTCCGTGACCAAGCGTTCCACAAAATGCTTGCATTCCTGCTCAAAGTGGCTAAAATTATCTCTGGAAAGAAGCAACTGTGCACGTTTTTGATCATCATGCAAACATTTCGGCACCCACTAGACAGTTTTGTCATGTGAAGATGGTCAACAAGAATGACACCAACGAGTTCATGGGAGAAACCTAGGTCGGCTGCTGTCATTTTGGTTTAAATCCGTCGATCTGCGACAATAATTTCATAAACTTGTTCAATTGTTTTGGGCACAATCACTATGGAGGGTCTCCCAGGGCGGGGTTCATCTTCAGTGTCAAAATTATCTGTCCTAAGTTTGACAACCCAGTTCTTAACTGTAGCATAACAAGGAGTACGGTCCCCATTGTTTGTAGCATCTCATCGTAAATGATCTTCGCAGACTTGCGCTGGAGGAAGATGTGCTCGATCACTTCTCTGCTCTTAACATCACTGAACTTAACTAATTGGCCCGTCATCTCAAATACTCACATAAAGAGAAATAGTTCTTTCTTTCTGGTAACAAACATCTAAAAACATGTAGCTTTTAAACAACAACAAAAAAGAATTATTAAAATCGGAAAAAAGGAAGGGGACAAAACTAAGAACTCAGCACTCTCTCGTACATGCATGCAATTTTGGACAAAATAGTACGTGATGCAGCTTTTAAATATCGTTTCCGACTTCAGCACACCGACATACAATCAGAATGCCTAATATTATGATGGATATTTTTCACTGTTGACAGTATGATTTTCGACAATTCATACAATGAAATTAATAAGTTCAGTTGATTCCACTATAAGTACGCATTAAATTTTCCTCTAATAATATATAACTTTGCAATTCCATTGAAATTTATAGAGCACAGGGGAAAGATCTGATAAGTACATATCGTCTTATTTCCCAAGAGGACTAAATTAAAAGTTTCAGGACTTCCATCATTTTTTTTTCAAGTTTTTTTTTTAATTTTTATTTTAAATATTAAAGTATAATAAGGATAAACATAACTACGCGTATTTAAGATGTATTGATTTGTTTGAGTGATGTGTTCAAATTTAGACAAAAGTAAGTGTTTCAAATCTCATTCCAAGGGTAAACGGAATAGAACCATATAAATCCTAGCAGTAACTTTACCATTCTAGCAATACACGCCAAACATCAAATACAAAATAAATTATCCATTGGATTCCTTTGACTTGTCAGAATATTTCCGATTTGCGTGCACCCTGTAAGGTGTTTTCCCTTGATGTGATTTTAAAATATTGAAATATCTCTTGACTTGCCCAGTTGTCCGGTTCAGTGAAGCCATATAAATATCAGTAGGTAAACTATTTGATGAGAAAAATCTACAATTGAGGCGATGCCTTAATTTGTAATTTTGAACTTACAGGTTTTCCCTCTGCACTCTTTATTGTTTACTTTTAGTTTTCAAGCAGATTTATTCGAAACCTAAATGTGTTAATTTTAAATCGTAATTTTGAAAGAAACCTGTTTGCTGAATTATTAACACAACAATGTTGAAACTGCACACAATTTAACAAATTCTATAATTTTGGTGTTTATGTTGAATATAGCTAAGTATCTTTCAGAAACAACCTATAAATGGTGTAAGTTTCCTTCAAAATTTACATGAGTGTCTATATCTTGCCTAGTAATAAAAAAAGAACCTTCTCTGCTTTTCCCCTAGAAATACTCCACTTAGTCTAGGGGCCAGACCTGCGTCTTGCCAGCTGCGCATACAGAGCATTTCTCCTCTGCAATTGATTCTAGGATGCTAAAGGTGAACCCTGTCTTGGTCACATAATATGCATCCTGTGAGATTTTCAATGTGGCCGTCACGCACGTGTCTAGAATTCAACTCACGTATATCATATTCTATTTCTGTGAACTGAATCATTGCTTCTTGTACGAACAACCTGAACATCATTTCTATTGTGAACTTATTTCCAGTATAGTAAAGGACAAATTCTCTCAGTCAAGTTATCAACATTCTGTTATATGTTTAATATGGAGGCCGGGTTCAAATAAAATTTGGCTGGATATGGACAACAACTAATTTGTCTCTTATTTCATGTCTAGGAATTTTGAAATGAAAATACATGTATATCTATGGTTCGGAAATTAATACCATGATGGTTGCATGGTTTGGATCCGACAAGCTTTCCAATATGGCCGCTAAGGTAGAGTGTGAGTTTTACGCTCATAGTGTCCATATTCCTATAGTACAAAATCCTTTTGTGTTGTGTGACGAACATACACAGTATACCGAATTTTAAAATTAATTTTATAGAGTATAGTATGCATTAATTCCGTCTAAATCACATGATTAGGATCTTAAGATTTTTCATCACGGTTGTCCAGCTAATTAATCTATACCCGGTTGTAGAAAAGTAGATCATTGTTTTTACGAAATGTATTCTTAATAAATAAACTGCCTTATTTTTTAAGGAAATGTTTAACGGGCCAAAAAGCTTGGAAAGCGTTGCAATTGATGTAAGAAATGAAGAAAATCAATATGCACAAAATCATGGCGATGCTTCAGTAATTTTAATAATTTCAGTTTTGTGGATCCTCTTAATTCTGCTACCAGCTCTATCAATGTATTTCTTCCATAATTAACATTAAGGAAAGCGAAGAATACCTTAAATACTCTACGAGGTGAATAGTATAAAGTTCCTGGTTAACTTCCCTATCAGCGTGAATGAAATATTTCGTAACAAGAATATATCTACAAATATAAGCGTTCTCGTATTTGAAAGTGATCCTGTGCAACCATGATTAACAAATTCACTGAAGTCCTTGTTCGTGTGGTCATTCAGATGAAGGTATTTGGAAACTTCAAACTGCTCAGAAAGATAACTTCTATCTTTACAAGCTTTCTGAAGATATCTAAATTCCTTTAGAAAAATATTGACATATTTCTGTAATCATTCTTTACGAAAAAGAAACTGCGGTCATTACCAACGTTCCATGGCTTCAGCAATAAGAAAAAGCCCACTAACTGTTCATGGACTGTAGGATCCATTTAAAACATCTTCTCCTAAAATTAGGCCAAACATATATACTTCTGTCAATATTTCCTTGACTTTCACATAAGTAACTTCCGATAAAATTAACTATAATTTTGGTAGTGTGGAAGCTCAAGGCACAAAAAAGAATTTGAGGCTTGTTTGGAAAGCAAATACGTATTCCATTTGCTAGTCTGTACACTTCCTCATCATCCTAACTAACCATATCCTGTCTTAACCAATCTGAGACAGTACATGTTGGACAATTTAATACAGGAATATACACAGAAGTTAGAACTGTAGCCGAAAATAGTAAATCTGTCATATGCACACTATATTCATAAGAACATTGTCAGTTAATAGAAAACTGAAAACACTAGAAGAAGGTGCATATGTTGCTTCTGGAAAACCAGAATACCTAAGGACTATTTGAGGATTATAAAAAACAACTCAGGAGCCAGATTCTATCGATCGTTTACACTTTTTGTCGTACGTCCGATACGGAAGTCGTATCAGCAAGAATAGAGTCCGATGACAGATCACTCCTGTTTTCGACTTTTTGCATTGTATCACCGTTTAACATTACCGCACGTTAGTTGACTAACGTTTCCCCTCTCTTCCTGAAAATTAAGTTCTTTAATACACTCCCAAATATTCTCGTGAGAAATTATGCAGTCTTGAAAGGAAACTAAAACAAGGAAATACGTACTGCTGTACCAGAAATAGTGTTTTCCGTCGTCGAAATTATCCAGTAACATTCGAACTGCTTTTTCTTGTCAATGACATCTGATAAAGGAATTACGTAGCCATCTTCTAAAGTAATTGTTCTAGATACAATTAAAGCATCATAACTTATACAAAGTTCCAGATGATAAAGCAAAGTTATGAGTGTCTCTGATTTGCAAATATCCTAGGCTTCTTGCCGGTATTTATACGTTCAAATAAAGTTTTTTATGCTTGAAGAAGAGTGGAAATAAACTCCTCTCATTCTTGTAAACGACTTTCGGAATTTCGCGTACGAAACCTTCAGATGTTGCTAATTACAAATTTATCTCCAAGCTGAAATCATAGCTTTTATACACTTCTTGTAAATGTCTAT
Organism: Lepisma saccharinum; assembly: GCA_022664845.1. Lineage (NCBI taxonomy): Eukaryota > Metazoa > Arthropoda > Insecta > Zygentoma > Lepismatidae > Lepisma > Lepisma saccharinum. Next base: position 26,088 of record JAGDQP010022564.1, read on the forward strand.
CCAAACATTTAAAACTCTCCGTATTTAATATTCTCAATTTCTGGTAATTAATTATATATCTACGAGAAAACAATACAGTACTTACTCTTTTATCTTTGCTTAAATGCAATCTCTTCTACAAAATGTTTGATCAATAATTCTTAAGATGCCAACTGCTGACATGTTGTTTGTTGGACACACTATATTCATAAGCAAGCAATATTTGGACTCTATATAATAAGGCAACTGGAAACGTAATCTTACATAGCATATGATGTTAATAACATAATGTACAAGAAAATGCTTAGTTTTAAAACCAGATCAAATATATAATGCTACAAAATATACAACTTCTGCTGAAATAACGTTTTACCACATTTGTTTGTGTTTCTTATGTTACCCATAGGATCATGCTCTCCAAAAATTAAGTTCTCATTTTTACTCTGTACTTGACAACTTTCGGAATTATGTGTGTATAAAGTTTCAATTTAACATATTTTGTTCCTTTCAGGAAATGGCATTGGACACGAATTATAAGTTATACTGGATTCTGCTCTTAGTACTGCGATATTTCAAGTCTGAAGCTCTCATTAGTGACGTTTCACTTTCCAATGGAAACAGGGAGTTAATCGACAAATGCATATCCAATTTGTTATTGACTGAGATCCCTGTTTCAAGATATTTCCATGTGGCAGGAACTAATAGCACCGTACTGGGAAGCTATCATTTATTGAAAGAAATGCAAGAAACCTATATGTTTTCTTGTTCAGTTTCAATTTCAAAAAATTATGGATTTGAGCTATTGTACAAGGTACACGAAAGTGACGTAATTGTAAGTTATGCTTCTTCTTTGCGTGAATTTAGTGGGTTCATTGGAATGGTTGAAACGTATTCCTTCTTCAATAAGAGAGCCAGATTCGTTGTGATAATTACGACCTATGTTAATGAAAGTGACATCATAGTAATGAGCAAACAATGCTGGGAAGCAGGTTTGCTAAATGTTGTGTTTGTAAGAGGTACAACTGACCCGTTACTAGAAACACAAAGAACAACTTGTTCATTTACTATTTTTAATCCATTCGTTGAAGATCAATCGGAATTTATACATACGTTCTATATACATCCTGATATGGATACTCGAACGAACGGTCTGTCGGTTTTCAAAGACGTGTTCTTTGATAAGCTAAATAATTTACATGGATATAGTTTAAAAGTGTCAGGATTTCTACATCTGCCATATATTAGAGATACCATTAACTCCAATGGTAAACCATCGACTAAAGGTGTTGTGTCAAAAATGTATGACATCTTCGAGAAGAAACTTAACTTCACATTGTCGAAAACAAAATATTACAAATCCATCAGCTATGGGAAACAGTTACCAAATGGTTCATGGACTGGAATTATAGGTGATCTTGTTAGGAAAGAAGTTGACTTAGGTCTCAATCCTTTAGTTCTAACTAAAGATAGATTGCAGATACTGGACATATCTTCAGCTTTTATAGTTGATAATTGGGTAATTATGGTAAGGAAAGCGAAAACGTTGCCACAGTGGATGTCTGTTTTCTTACCATTCCAATTAGAAACTTGGTTTTCTATAATGGGATTGTTGGCAATATTGAATGTAGCTGTTTGTGTATTACAGAAATTCCCTAACGCAGAGAAAATATCTGCGAATTTAGTATCTACTCTGTCTTACTTTCTCCGAATTCTTTTGGAGATTTCAGTCAACCTTCCCACCCAGAGTACAACACGATTCTTTATATTCTTGTCGATATTCGTATCCTTTATCTACAGTACTTTGTACAAGAGTTCCTTGGCGAGTGACCTCACAGTTCCGAGACATTTCAGTGACGTAAACACATTGGATGAATTACTGCAAAGAGGAATGTTAGTACGGTGTACTCCAGCCTTGACGAAGATGTTTTCAGCTTCTTCAGAAAATAAAATTCAAGCATTATCCAAACTCCTCTATCCAGCCAGAAACGTAACAAAAATAATGCAAAGTTTAATAAAAGATGATAATACTGCTACGTTAGGAACTGAGACCAGTCTAAAATACAAAGCTCAATATTATTTCAGATGTAGTGGACCGAAACTCCCTGTTCATATTATGAAAGAGAAACTCGATATTGTAAGACTTGGGTCTGGTTTTCAGAAAGGTTCGCCGTACCTGTTGAAGTTTAATGCTCTAATCCGACGAGTAGTCGAGAGTGGTCTTTTCGAACAGTGGATTGATGAATCATTTCACGACACTATATTCTATAATAATTGCTTAATACCTGAAGGAAAAGAAAATGAAGAACCTAAAAAACTTTCGCTTCATATGTTACAAACGCCCTTTATTATGCTAGTCTTTGGATATGTAATGAGTATTATTGTATCATTCGGTGAATTCATTTATAAAAAGCGGAATTACGCTTGAGGAAGAAATGAGATATTGGATTTTGCTCTTCGAAATGAATGTTTTTTCGTATATAGTAACCGTTATTTCTTTCTTAACGTATCTTCGGTGAGAAGGTAATGTGATGGATATATTTCATTCTTAGTTTGTGTGGAGCTCAGTATTTAATCTGGGTAGAGTTTCTTCATGTTTAATTGTCATCTAATTATAGTTCTCACGCTAGCATTGGCCGATGAAAACCTTTTCGTGAGAAAGTCTCACCATGTGAAGCTCTACGTGTCATATCAATATTGGAAAATGCCCCATTATCATTGTTTTCATTATGCCAAGATTGAAACTGGTACATAGTTAGGTCTCCTATTAAAACATACGAACTGACCTATAACAACTTTGATTTGACGTCAGAAAGTTCAAACCTTTTACGCATTTTAGCAATTTTACCTAACTTTGCAATCATAAGAAGACTCAGTATATTCGTACGTCATCTCAAATCCAGTCGATAAACACACTGACATTTCTGAGGTTGATAGCATTCAGTGATCTCAAGGCTTAGTTGTGTTAAAGTATCAATCTAATCTATCGTGTTGAATACTATTTTGAGTAACAATTTCCGTACCAATGAGAACGCTGCTGTGATAGAAACTGTGTGATACTCTGCTTGTGACGCCTAAAACTGTAAAATGGCATTGAATATTTTCACTACGATATGGAAAATTTTATCATCGGTAAGTAGTTGCAGCAGTTACAGTTGTCTTAGAGATTATATTACTAAATAAATATATTTTCTTAGTTTAATTCAATTTTATTTATAGCTTTGGGCTTCTAAGGCTGGGATAGGAAGGGGAAAGGATTCGGAAAGATGTCGACCAGGGACTATACTGAAGATTCCATTCCGGCATTTTTCTACTGTGACTGACCAAAAAAACGTGAAAAACCTCAGTCAGGATGCTCAGCCGCTAGGATCAAACTCACGATCTCCCAAATACTATGCCAACGCTCTACCATTGAGATACGGCGACTCATTGAAAATTATTTTAGGGGCTATAGAACCAACTACAATCAATTCCTAGACACAATCCATATTAACATTTGACGATATTAAGAAATGTTAGCATTCCCAATTCGTATGGAGATCAAACATTTAGTAATAAATTTGTAAAAATATGTTAGAAACCAATGCAAAGATAATTAATTGTCATTTCAATATTCAATTTCAGTTTGACATAAACCACAGAAAGCATAATGAAATATACTTAAAATAAGAGACCAAGCAGATCAGGTAAGGCAAACGCTTCTTGAAATAATACGTCAATGAATTTTAGTAAATAATGGAAACCACGACGAATAAGACCTCACTGTATGCCCACTTGCGCCATCTTCTCAAAGCGAAATACGCAAGGTTGATCTCACGAAGAGACAATTGTTGTGCAACGAAATTTTCAGGATTTCTACTTACCAAATTAAGGCAAGGTAAAACGCTTCTCCACTCTGTTCAAAAGAAGGAATATTATACCACTACGAACTTTTCTTTCGCTCATACGTGTGATTTCGTCCCTTCAAGCTTATCAGAAATCTAAAATGTATAGTGAGAAGCTAAAGAGCTGAAAGTTGCTGTTGAGAAGAGAATAACAGAACAAAAGAATATCAAATTGATAAGAACTACAAATATCAAGGCACGACTGTAGAACGAATGGGAAGTGAGGCGTCGTCGTCTATTGGACAGCAATTTGAAACGAAATAAACTAACTTATGTGTTTGAGTTGAATTTGTTATTGTTGTACCATTT
>JAGDQP010022565.1:7958-30256 GCA_022664845.1 Lepisma saccharinum
GTCATTAAAAGTTGAATACGGTGGAAGTCGTCATCAGTTTCGATACGTGTTTTGACTCGTGGACGTGTCCTGAAGGACTTGCATAAAGAACACTAACAAGCAGAAACTGGGGAGTTGCTGCTTTAGTGTTGTGGCTACCGTATCGGACAGTTACTCCGGTGGTCCATTTTCAAAATTTTATGAAGTTCACTAATCATTGGTTAGGTTAGGTTAGAAAGTCTGGTTAGGTGTTTTTTCATTTATACTCGATCCACTCTAGTTCACGGCAACAATAACAGGTGGCTTCGATGTCAAATTCTGAGGATTCGATTCAAATTCAAATGAATACTTGCTACCTTGAACGAGTCGTTGCTTTCTCGCCTAGGCCACCGACTCACCGAGGCAGATGGAGACGAACGATTTCGAAAGGATATTTACGGACGTGCTGTGAAACATCACGGAACGGTGGAACTGAATAGGTGAAAGTAGCCGGAACAGTGAGCGAATTTTAGCTCGAGAAATATCTAACCGTCCAAGGCCATCCTTGGGACCTCTCTATAACCTGTAGGGAAGAGCTCGGAATTTTTTTAGTGTCACGAGAAAATCCAGTAAGCTCTCAAACAATGAGCTTCTGCGTCAAATAAAACGTTAACAATTCATTGCCGTATAACAGACTCATTTTATGGAGAAATTCTGCCCGACCCACCAATGGAGAATTCTCGAACACAAACCTCCAAAGAAACCTACAAAACTCTACTTCACACACCCTTTAAATTTGACTTTACGCTCCTTTCCCACTAACTGCAAAGTGTCAGAATCCCTGATTCTTTTGTAATTCAAATTATCTATTCCCGAGCAGTACCTGTAATGCTTCCAATGTGTTACGTTACTTCAAAATACAACATTGGCTCCTACAATAATAAGACACCAGTTTCTATTTTTTTTAAACGAAGCTAAATTTTTTCTTAAGGACTTTTTCTATTCTTCTAATATATTAGACACGTTATTCTTAGTTACAGTCCTCAATCATAAAAAATAAAATAAAATTCTAAATAATTCAGTTGCTTTTACGAAGAAAACACATACGGCAGATGGGAGGGAATTTGAGTCATGGGGTTAATCAGATCGATTTAAAATAGCTCAACTCTGAAGGCACAAAAGCCATATTTTCCATGTTCTTAAGCGTACATGCCCCAGAATGATTACTATCAGCAGTTTCTGTCTCTTGGACAGCAGTGGATTTTCAGACCATATTTTGTGAACGCGTGTGCTGTCATTCCTCAAGAAAGAGTTGTAGTTTTTCATCCCTGTACATTCTGATTATATTCTAGTTCTGTCGAAACTGTAATCATAATGTTAAAATATGCATGTGAAAACAAAATTCTTTATGATAAAATGTCTGTAGTTTGAAAAACTGCGATAAAAAAAAGTTCTAAGCAGATGGTTTTTGAAGTAAATCAAGACTCATTAATCTTATCATGTGACTGGGATTATTTTGAACTAAATCAAACTGGGGAGGTACGACATCAAGATATGACATGTTCTATATAATGAATTAAAACTTTGCTTTGTGATTATTGTTAATATTTTTAATGCAGCAGAGATATAATCATGTATACCAGTGCTCCAACACCTGAAAATTTATTTGAGTAGTGTCGGTCGTAAACTAGATTACGTCCAAATATTAAATCAGCACTATTTGTTTATTTAACGTTCCTATCGGGTAAATAATTTGATATAGCAGGTAAAAGTGTTGTTACATATGCCTATAAGTGCGTGACTCAGATAGTCAGGTAATGCAGAATGTAACTATTTTCAAAGCATCTGTGGACTGTCTGTGAGCAATTAGCATCAAGTGTAATTGAGGACATTGCCGGAAGAAGGGCACATAGTGCAAAAACGCATTTGTGGTAGACCTAAACAGCTGGTAAAGATTTAGGTTGAATATTACCAAGAAGTATGTGAAAGAATATTTATGTCGTTGACACCAGTATAAAGCGCATAGAATCAGATTTGAAAACTGTTAACTAACCTCATAGAATTGAAACTTTGCTTGAGAATATAGTGAAAATTGTGTATACATGTTATGTGCCCTTTTTCGGGCATTCAAAGATTTCATGGTGCCACAGTCTAAACGGCTGGAGCTAGTAAAACGAAATTTGGTATGACGGTACATCATCACCAGTAGATTAAGAAAATATTACAAAATGTTGAAAAAATCGCCATCTTGGATCCAAAATGGCCGTCAAAATGAATCTGTCATAAAATACACAACCTTGACGGCTGGAGATGGAAAAGTGAAATTTGGTATGACGGTACATCATCACGATTAAGTTACGAAAATATTACAAAACGTCTCCAAAGACGCCATTTTGGATCCGAAATTGCAGCCAGAAAACATTTTCAACACCGTTTCAGCTAGAGATACGAAATTTGGCATAAAAGTGTATTATCAAGAGTAGTTTAGGAAATATTGCAACATTTTGAAAAAGTCGCCATCTTGGATTCAAAGTGGCCGCCCAAAAACATTTTAAAACCGTCCTAGCTATAGCACTAATTTCTACCATTCACTTTGAATCGAAAAGAATACATTTTTTTTTTCCGGTGACGGGCTAATTCACTTATTTTTATGTGTGATCTGACTAGACCAATCTTTCTGTCGCACTGTGTAAATGATTGGCTTCTGACAGAAAACATGTGAATAAGTTCTATATAAAACCCATTGCTGAACCATGAACAAAACTTGATCATTGTCAGAGTTGAGGTTTTGTCCGCCAGCAGGGTCCGAAAGCAAGACGACAGTTTTTCACTTGCAGAAACGTTTCTACATATTGATTTCTACCAAGCTAACGAATAAAGATATTGACTTGAAATTTGCAGGACATATAGAAAAGAACATGGCGGATCGTTTAAAGCGATTACCGGAAAAGGGCACATAGGTCTATGTGCCCGTCTTCCGGCAATGTCCTCAATTTCTGCTTACGAAATAGTCACCCAATGGATCGTTGGTTGGCTGTTCACCCCTTGTACTGTTATTTTAATTTGCAAAAGAACCTCACACGTCACGTCGAGCCCTCATTCTACCGCTCTTTTCTTCTCGTTAGGGTTGCGCCATTTTTGAAGCACACTGTAATGTAAACCTTTCCATTGCATAGACTTATTGCTTCCAAATAATCCCGTAGGTTATACAGCTGTATTAAAAACCCACATTAAGATTATAAAAATATCTGATTGAATTGATTCTCAAGGAAAAGAAAATTTCCAAGATGCACCATGTATAAGAGATGAAAGATATATATAAACTAATAAAGGGAAGGAAAAAGAAAAAACATGAATCTGCTTCTCAGACTGTAGTATAAGAAACAGGATGAATAAAGAAGAAGGGGCAGAGGAAAAGTTAGTTGTTTGTTCTGTATGGGAAGAGTTGGAGAAAAAGAAGTTGGAGGAGGAGGAGAGGTAACCAGAGAGTTGAGGTAATAGTGGATGTGGGCACAGTGGCGTTGGATAAAGGTTTACCCTTCTCTTTGGAGGTCGGGTGCGGAAAGTAGAACACGAAAAGAAAGAATCTTCAGGAACGAAAGAAAAGGAAAGAAGAGAGAGAGAGAGAAACTGGAGAAAAGGAGCGAGGAAGGGGGGAGGAGTTCAGCAGTAGGCAAGTTTACTTCACTACACATCCATTTTTCAGTTACCTAATTAATTAATTGGTGAACCGGGTGTTCTTCTATAGAAAATGGCCCGGGCAAAATTTTCATAAAATTATTAAGACTTTCCACTACCATTACTTCACTAAACCAAGTTTTTTTTTCTTTTCCACCTCCCTCCGTCCACTTTTCCTCTCTTTGTAAGACTTGTTGGTCCAAGAATCTTCAGACTTTATGGTTTTGGGCTAAATTTCATTAGCCTCTGTGGTCTCACACGTTCTAATTGGGAAGAAAATGTTTGAAGCAGAGGCTGGGGGGGGGGGGGGGGGAAGGGGGGGGTTTTTTAAAAGAGGGGGGGGAACACAGAAGAAAATATTAAGAAGGAGGAGAGTGTTTTAAGAGGTGAAATAAGAACATATAAGTGGGTACATACAAGATGTAAAGTTAAGAAGCGAAGTGAAAGAATACAAACAAGTAGAAAAAGATTTGAAAAGAAAATATTTGAGGGTAGAAAAAAAAAGTCAAGAACCAACACAAATACATCTTGAATACGAAGACCAGGAATAAAATATGTGTGTTACGTCAAGTACATTTTAATAAGATGTTTTCCCCTCATTTTCTTTTTAATTATCAACAAGAAAAAATAAGCGTATATGAAGAATAAGAAGTACATTTCAACAAATTATTTAGAGAAAGAACATTTGGAATTTATGAGACCGAAATAATTCGCAATATTTCCGAAATAGTAAAAAAGGAACAGAAGATTGTTCCTTCTTAACTTGGACCGTAAAGTAGAGGGCTCTAGCGATCTTCCAAGCTACTTTCGTCCATGAACAATGATCGTGTGATTGATGGTGGAATCAAGAATTCGTAATAATATTATTTTTGTGACGACGCCTTTTCTCCTAAACACTACCTATAGAGTACCGAGACGTTGTAGCTCAGTGGTAGTGTTGGCGGCCGACCATCCTGACTAAGGTTTTTCCAGGGTTTTTCTTCCGTCACATCAGGAAAATGCCGGGGTGACACCTTCAACATAGATCCTGGCCGACACCTTCCCAAATCCTTTCCCATCCTCTATCCCAGTCTGAGCCTTAGATACCTAAACGCCGTAAAATAAAATTCAAATTCAAACAACCTGTACAGACGTCATTTAAAAAATAAAAAATAAACTCAGAATCTTAATTTCGTTATTTTTATTTGAGTTTAATCAAGTCCTGTCCTCACTTGGTTTCAAGAAGTACGTGTCAGTTTTCTTATTGGAAGAGTACCGGAAAAGAAGGGAATATATACACTTTTAAGTAAGAGTCAGAATTCAAACTTTCAACTTTAAAACGGTATAGACACTCAAGTACTTTTGACAGATTGTTGAAATTTATTTTGCAGTTTCTTTACGAAGTTGTCAACTTTGGTACAAAGTTTGAATTACAACAATGGGTTGTTATAATAACAATAATAGACAAATTGACCAAAGATGTTTTAATACAGGGGTACAACAGGTAAACTGCAGGCAAAACAGGAAAAGAAGGGGTTCCTTGTTGTTATTCAAAACATAACACAGAAAAGTTACTCTTCCCATTTTTAGGATTGTCCTGTCGATCATACTAAGCATCTTATATCACTCACAGAAACCAGCGTCGCCAACCGTTGGGACATGTCATTTAGTCATATTTCATGGAAGTAGCGACTTGGGATCTTGAAATTGCCAATGCCCCTGCGAGCCAATCCCGTACCGGCCAATCCGGTACCAGATAGCTGTCTCACTAGAAGTTGTTTATGTGATTTCGTGTGTCTGATGAAGCCACGTAGTTAGTTAGCTGGTAAAGCTGCTACACGTTTTTAGTTTTCAAAATAAAATGTTTCGCTTTGCTCAGCTATTATTTTATTTTCTACTACATTTTTAAATAAAGGTGTTATCTAATTACATTTGTAATCTACTACGATGAGAGCAAAACGGAGGTTCTTGATTTTTGCTCTGTATCTTGCACAATAACTAACTTCATGAAAAGTTAATAAAATAATTGTGTGTATACCAAATTACTAAACAAAAGACAATTTTGGAATATCGATATGAAATTCACCAAAAAAAAAAAAAAAACTCTTAAGAAAGAGTTAAAAGAGTATCATAAAAAAATTCTTATTGCACAGTTTTATTATTTCGTCATTTTTATTAGTCTTCTGCAGGCCCTACAAGTTGGGCTTAGCCCTGTCCGTCTTGCCCGATACTATGGTTTATCTTTTGTTTTAGAATTTCTCTTCGTAAATTATGTACTTTTAAGCTGAAGGATGATATCCCTAGGTGATTATTCTTCTGGGGAAATGATTGGAAAGAAAGTGAAAAGAAGTTCTATTTTAGGTACAGCCCCTACATTCGCTTGGTGAAGTTGAGGAAAAGTCGGGAGAACCTCTACCAGGAAGATCGGCAGCGGAGCTCGACCACCATGTCCTCCCTATCGCCGACCAGAAGTCCTAAACTAAGCCATGGGGACTGAATTATGTCATTTCTTTGTACTTTTCGGAAGTTAAAAACACATTCTTCCTATTTACCGTTTAACTTTTCCTTCAGTTTTAACTATTAATATGTAGATTGCACATATGCTATGTCCTAACAAGTTCCCATATGTAACGTTGAAAGTTCCTTAATCGCGTCGGAAATTTGGTTTTAAATAGTCTGTGGTTTTAAATGTTCCATGATATTAGACGAAAGAAGAAAAAACTATCAGGCAAAAGAGTCACACGTACACAAAGCTTTGCGTTATCTACACTGTAAAAAATTACACTTACAAAAGTGTGTAAGTAATATTTAACAAAAGTGAAAGGATTATATCATGTCCTTTTAAGGAGAGTTTCGACCACTCTTTGCGTACTTACGTTTTGAAGAATACTTTTTAGAACAATTTCCAGATAGCACACAAATATCCGAGGGAAGTCCTAAATTGCGGAGTCATATTCCGGGATATTCAGGAGATCTGTAACGCGTCCCTTGCACGGAAGAACGGATTAATTATACTTCTTTTTCTGATCCAATGGTGGTCTCTCGGATATCTATGGGATATACCCAGGATTTATAATGTCCTCTAACGTTCTGTTGTTTCCCCTATATGTGTCCCAAACATTTCCTGCAGACATCCCATAGGAATCCTATTTTGTGACCAAAGCGAACATTTGGATCACATGTGCCTTAGATATTTCCACATCCTGGGCAGGAGTCCCTCAGATATCCATGGGGCTTCGTCGTACTATTTGGGTTCTTGTACAGATTTTGTTTAGAATGTATCCTGGTAAACACGGGTTCACTCATGTGTTGAAACCGAATTTCTTCAGTAGATATATGACAGGACAAGTGACGAATTTATTCTCCATTACTAAGTTTGATTAAAGCAGAAGACTATCGATGAGATGTTCTGGATTCTCTCTCTCCATCAACTTTTACGTTTTTTTCTAGGCTACTAAACCCGCTTATTGAAATACTTTACCTTGCGTGGTAAAAGAAAGTCAATCAAAGAAAAGTGTTTGGAAGTGTCAAATAGAACAATAAATGACCAAAAGGTTCACTCATTTGAGATGCATAAAAGATACATTTAAAATGTACAAAACGTGCATTTTTTACGATGTGGATAAATTAAGGGTATTTAAAATGATTATTGAACATCTTTACTTAAAAAAAAAAGGATGTGGATTTTTATGTTATCCTTATTTCCTTTTATCAGGTTGTTTACACGAAACCTTGAACAAATTCAAAGATCCACTGCAATATAGATAAGCTTGTTTTGGTCCAGTCTTCCTTTTTCCATTCTTTTTAGTACTTTTAGCTCCTGGACAACATTTCCAGAAAATCCCCCTGGGGAATAACCCCCACATAGATGTGATCCAACCCCTCCCCGCCTCTTTTCCCCATAGGAGTGATCGGAGAAGTGTCGGATGGGGAGTCAAAGAAGAACGGAGAATACAGGACTGCAAAAAAAAAAAAATAAAGAAGAAAACAAGCAAAGAAAAAAAAATATAAAAAAGGGGGTCAGTGCTTTAAACGGTTCGCTGAAGAGAAGCCTTCGGTAAAACATGGATGGGCTTCCAAATGGGCTCCCATGAAGAGCGAACCCCTTCATCACGATGACCATAAAAGTCGTCAGGTAGAGCTTGGCTGGAGAAGAACGACTACTACCGAATGGAAACACGAATTTACCCGAATGTCTGAAGTGGAACTAGAAAGGAAAACAGTGTTAATGAGTTTTCATGCGAGAAGGGAGATCAAGAGAGGGGGGAGGAGAGACATGGGGTAGTTTTTAGAAGCAACATAACTTTCGTTTCTTTTTCCCCCTCCTCGACTTTTTTTTTTTTAGAGGAGCGCTGTGAATCTGGGTCTGCATCAAAAATTGATTGTAGGAGGTTGCATTTATATTTAATTATGCATGATCTCTGGTTTATGCTTTCCTTTTATTTCACCTTACTGGAGTTTTCAGTACTAAATGGAAGATAAAAAAAATCTTGCTGACTTCTTGGCTCGTTTAGGGTTAGTGAAATTTACGTGGAGTACAATTTTCATTTATGGTAACTGTTCGTTTGAAGGCTAAAATAGCATGTTTGCCAACCAACGTAGCTTTCGGACATAGGAAGGGGAGGAAAGCTTCTGTTAGAAATATGAGGAAAATCTCTTCGAAAATCTCAGTCAAGACGGTTAGAAAATTAAGATTCTAATCAGTACAGATGCATGACCAAATCCCGATAAAATTGTTCGCCCGTTATAATGGGTATAAAAATGAATGACAGATAAAATGAAACTGATATTGTCCCGATATTATCTCATCCTTGCCATCAAGGTTTTATCCGGCATACAAATATTATCCATATACTCATCAACTGGATATGCGTTAACCGGATTTTATCAGTTATCTGAATATCAATTAGCCGAATTAGCAGATTTTTCTAAAACGGATAATAGATAGATGTGTCATCCGGATTTCTTTCCCATTTCTTGTCCATTACAGAATGTTCGCTGATTACGATGACGTGAAGGTTCTTTTAAATTTATACCTTATACTTTACTAGCTAAAAGACCAGGTGCTACTCGGGATGGTAATAAATTAAACATCTCTCTCTGAGAATTAAAATAACACTCAGGGGAATATTCTTTCTATGCATTCCAGATTAATGGAGCTGTCGAGTGGGTTGGATGGGGAGATACTCGAGATAGGTTACTGTAGGTCAATGTTACCCCGCTCCTTCCCCGGGGTCAGAATCAACTCCCACGGTGAGTTTAACATTTTGGAACATGCAGACGTAAGGTGCATTATTTTTTTTATCAAATAAAGAAGTTACGCAAATTTTGGTGCAGGTGTGACCGTATTCTGGACATTCTGTAGCGAACACCACATATTTGTGAATTTTACTTTAGTGTTTACTGGCTCTAAGGTATTTGAAAAGGGGAAACTGACTTAGTAGCTGTATCAGTGCCGCAAGCTATTTAAATAAAAAAAAAATCAACAGAAGTGATTTTTTTCAACCCTGTTTCTACGAGGTTATAAATTAAGCTGTTGTAAAATCTAAACTTATTCAGAGTAAAACCGTACTACGGTTAAGTTAAAAAAGGAACCTCTTTCGGTTCCTGTAAATAGGTCAAATGGCGTAAATACTTATATACTTTTAAATACTATAGAGGGCGGATTTACTCTTTTTTGGAACAATAATTTTTAATCTGATTCCGAGCGAATCAAATCATTAATCACTTAGATCTTTCCTGTTTTTTTTTTTTTTTTTTTGTCCGTCATTATTTCGGTCAAGAAGATTAGATTGAGTAGAGAGGTGTATTTATTAACGCTATTAAGTAAACACATACCTAACCTTAAACCTAACCTTTTTGATTTAGGAACGCACAGGTGAAGTAAACTAACCTAACCTTACTTAATCTAACATTCTTTATCTTAAACCGGGGAAATTATGCCCCAATTATAGTTCCAAAAAAAGATGCGTTAGTTATGTTTCATTCCGTAAATACAACGAATAAACGAAATCTATTTCTTAAAGTAAGAAAATGCACATGATGTTAATCCTATGTTGAAGGTTTATAACCACTTTAGAATGGAATACGAAAGTTACAAGAAACATATTTACATACATCTATGTTACGAAGAATAACTCAGTAAGAGGTAGAAAGGTAGTATGTCCCAATTACGACTGACACACTTCTATGATACATTATGTTCCTTTATTGGCTTGTACTGAAGCGTATTAGCAATGACCAACCTATTGTACAAAATGGCGCGTCGCATTTTGTAAATAAATATTTCTTAGTCTAGTAATTCTAAACTCGCCAATTAAGATCACAAAGACTCAAAGGATTTTTACCAATTAATTACGGGGGAACTCAATGTATTGTTTGTCTTAGTTTTAAAGACTATGGTCAACTTATAATTAGCGAGATATCAATTTCGTTTACATTCTAATGTACAATAATATAAGAATGTTGTGCTTGTAGATCATTCGTCATTTATATGGAAGTATACTTGCGTTAAGAGTAATAGTTATGAAAACCAATGTTTAACCAAACTGAACATTAAATACATCAGCAGTGCATGTGGCTTATTGAGTCATTTAGTAGCGTAGTTTTGCTAGATAATATTGTACTAATTTATTGGTAGTGTAACAACGAAGGTAATCTATCATACCTGGGATTTGTTTAGAAGTAGTAGTATGCGCCACCTAGCCTCGAAGACAAAAGTAGTATGAATCCATTCTTCTTATACTAAGAACCTGGACATTAAGCTTTGTAATGAAAAGTAATAGCTAAGCTTTTGGAAGCTAGAAAGTAGTTAAATTTACCACCTAGACAGAAACAGAGAACTTCAGTCTTGCCAAAAATGAGATAGTTAAAATATGAAACCTGAGTAGTAGGTGTCAAAAAAACCATGTAAAGAGTGCTAATCATATTTCAAGAAAGTTATTTACCATTCAGGAAATGACTGAAGACGTAATTATATTGTAACGCGTACGGTTCGTTGTGACCTAACTTCAAATATCAAAGTATTTTGTGACATTTTTTTTTAAATGCTATCCTTTCAAAATAAATGTTTTGTTTTTTCTCGATATACGTTTTACGAAAACGTATAACTACAGCACGCTAGTGTATCCATTTTCTAATATCGGCATAGAATATACACTTTCGCCCTCATATCTAGCAGTTAATTTCCCTAGTTTCATATTCCCGTACCTCAGTATTGTCGGAATCTTGTTGTTAGCAGCAAAAATTCTAATCTTCACACCTCCAATTTAATCAAGAACAGAAAAACGTTTATTTTTTTTTTCTCCTTAGCTTTTTATAACAAGATATTTCTCAAACGCAAATTCTTTGCAAGTGCTTGTTATACAGACTTCATTAAACTGAAGTTTAAAAGAACGTATAGCAGAGCAACACGAAAGGTGGGAAAAAGGTCTTATTTGAGAGAGAGAAAAATTTTAAAACCTATTTGCTTTTCGCATTTCACATATATACTCACCCAACAGTGAGAGAGAGAGAAAAAAAAGTCCTTGTGATTGAATCTGGAGAGGCTCATTCCTCTGTGGCAACCTCCATTCTTTTCCGTTAGTGCCCAGCGAGGCGTCGACAACACCCCCTAACGGCCAATTCTTCTATTAGAAGGGAGTGGTGGTTCTCATTCTGAATTACTATGTTCCAATCTTTCCCTTCCGTACTATATTTTTTCCCCTTACGTTCACTTTTTTTTCCTCTCTTACATTCACTCCCTCCTCTACACACTCACACACTTCTACTACTACACAAACCGGCGCCCCGATTGCGTGTATAACTTCCTGTCTAGCCTTCCCTACTATCAACGTTTTCTCACCACTTCTTTTTTTTTTTTCATTCTCTCGTTCCGTTCTCTCGCTTTTCCTTCCGTTTCGTCTTCACCTTTTGCTTTTTTATATTATTTTTATTTGCTCAATTTTTTGGTAGCTTTTTTATTATTATTATTATTTTGGCCTCTTTTGAACCTTTCTCAGTGTTGACAATTCTTACAAGCATTAACTAGATTATAAACATAATTCTGTTGAAACTTGTTTTTACAGCTAGTTATCGCTTTTCACAGTACGTTGCCGTTCTTACATATTTAACATTCAATTACTTGATAATAAATAGTACATAAGCTCTCCCTTCCCTATGGCAAATGAAACAGTAATATCCCTCAGCGTTTGTAACACAGATAATACAGATGTCATGCATGTTGAGCGCTTAGCGGAGAGATGCATCTATACAGATGGAAAGAGCTATATATTTTCATCTTTTAGGGGACCGGCGAGCAGAAATATACAGACAATAACATATTCTTGGCATATACCGGACAGACATACATGCATACAGACAGAGAGAACGACATATTTTCAGCTCATAGCGGACAGAAATATTCATAAAGGAAGACCGATATATTTTCATCCTATAGTGCAGATACGTGCGTACAGAGAAGAATGATATTTTCAGCTTGTAGGCGACAGACAAATATACATACAGACAGAAAGACTGACATATTTTTAGCCTATAGAGCACATATTACGTGCATACAGATACCGAGAAAGACATATTTTTAGCACCATACGGACAGATATACATGCATACTGACGAAGAGAAAAACATATTTTCAGCTTTATTTGCATTAAGTTACGCAATAAGAAAGAGAGTCATTTTCGCAATATTTTGCTCAGTATTTCTGGGTAATCAAAGTAAGTTGCACAAAGATGATTGTATTCCTGTCTGGAACGTCCTTTACAAAGGAGACCCAAGAAACAACTATTTTTATTTTTACAAATTTGCTCTATCGGAGAAATAAAGTTCTGGACTTAGATCTGCATTGCATAACTGAATTCAAATAAGATTGTTTGCCGTATTGTAGATATTTTATTACCATTGTCGTCCGGACCAAACTGTTCTTAGTAACGGAAATTTATACAATTATGATTACAAATGAAGAAACGATGAAACATCATGAGACCTTTCTGTACGAACAACATTGTATTATAGCATAAAATCTATAGATAAGGTCCATATTGCACGTACTAGAAACATCGTCTCCTGATGTACTTAACCAGCCAATTTGAAAGCCAACAAACAACATCGCTACGCTAAGTAAGATCATGCTATTATACACACACACACACAGAGGAAGAGAGGTTTGCATCTCATAGTCCTTCATAGCACTATACCTATAATTTTGAAAGATAGTAACTTTATTTCGTAGTCACGCCTCTAACTAGGAAATAATGAATAGGTAGGGACGTTTTAAGTCTTACGTCATATCGTTAAATTTAACTTCCTTATCTGCCTGTGAGGTAGTCGCGCTCACCAACGCACAGAAGAGAGTGAGGCAGGAACAAATCGCAACATTGTAACATTCCAGCTATTCAAGAGCTACTTCCTGACCAAACTTTCGAAAACTGCTCTATAGTCACACGCCAAAGCTATGATGATTATTTATTTTTTCCCCACGAGATTGATGTTTCTTTCTTTCCTAATACTCACCTTACGTAAACATCAATCGCTTACTTGTTTCCTGTGCTGTTCTTCTTTTACTGTGATTCTATTATTTGAATAACATTTAGTATAAATTAAAAAGCTAATTACTTTTAAAAAATCAAATTAGCCTCTATGATTAATGTTAAGATATCAGAAAGAGATGCTCTTCTGCAGAGATTGAACTCGAGTCCGTACTACGTAACAATGTTGCGAAATTTTTAAATTTAAATGAACGTATTTCCATCTCCAGTAATCACTTTCACCAATACACACAAAGATCCATTGCTCTAAATAGTAGTGACGTCACACGATCGCTCTATCCACTATTGAAGGCCTTGCGCTTTTATCCAAACTCTCGAAATGCGGACTATAGCTATGCAAGAGAGCCATATTTTAGTACTTACCTTGTAACAGTGGACTTCTATGATTTCTTTCTTTAGGTTAGTGTAAAACAACAATCCGTAACGTTAGATGGGAGCGCTACCTCCGTATTTCTCTAATGTTTTTTTTTTTCGTAGCACCAAGTTGCAATGCTTCTCCAACAAATTCAAGCCTAGATAGTTCAAACTTTTAGAGAAGAAAGTTCGTAACTCTTTCAAGAGTTCTATTCGTGTCGATTTTTTAATTTTCTCTTTTGTTCATTGTTGAAAGAGAAAATTAAATAGGTTTGAATATTGACAACAACAATGAAGCTTTTTCAACAATGAACTAAGTTTAAAATAAAAAGAATCGGTACGGATTGGAAATGGTTCTGAAGTTTCTTCTCTGAAAGTTTGAACTCTGTCTTTAGGTTTGAATTTGTAGGAGCAGTATTACAACTTCGTGCTACGAAAAAGAATACATTAGAGACATACTGAGATAGTGATGCCATCTATGATTTAACGTTGGAGATTGTTCCTTTACATCAGCCTTAAATCACTATAATAGCGTGTTAACTGTTTCAAATGAATTTAAAGAACTCTGGAGATTCTTTACGATTAGTCCGACTTTTTTCATTAGCTTTTAAACAATGACTGGAGAATGTTTTCCTGTTAGATATTCTATTTACCAATCAAGAATTCAGTCGTTAACATATTCACAATCAAATGGATTATTTCGCTTGTGTTGTCGTCAGTACGGACACGCGGATTGTTTCTTCACTTGTTTTGACCAAGCGGCCTAGCTCAGTTTGTGGAGTGTTGCCTTAGCAATCGGAAGGTACTGGGAACGATTCTAGTAGCAGCTTCTACTGACAATTATTCCCAGGACTTTTCCTCAATCACACCAAGTAAATGATGGGATACTACCTTGAAATTAGTCCGATTCTCATGTCTATGGTGTGACGTCATGCTTAATCATCTCATTCTTGTATATATAGGGTGTGTTGTACCCGAAGATTCCTGGGCAAGCCGAATCGATAGTGGTTTGCCATTTATTCCATCTCATGAAGAAGACATCTTAATAACAGGACCACAGTTTCAAATGGGCACCGAATCACTTGTGCCCCCATTAAGTATCGAAGCCGGAACCCTTTGATTACCATTCATACACTCGTAAGTACATCCATAACAATTCTATATGGTATAATGTACTAACGATGGCCACCACTTGTGAATTATTGCAACTGCAAACCATCCTCTGGCTGGAAATCTCGATTAAGAGTTTATCCTCAGCTGCCACAGACGAATGAGGTATGACGTACTAGGTAAATAGCGATCGTCAGGGTAGTTTTGTGACTGAATGAGCTAGTGCCATACCGTAGCAGGTATGGTAATAATAATAATGAATTATTTTATTATCGTGTTATGAATCACGATACTTTCTTAATCAGCTATATTTTGCACAATAATTCGACTAAAATGCCAAAATGCCTGCAGTATACTACTTATTACTGTCGGTCAATCCCCTTTGATGGTTAATGAGTGGTCTTCCTAGTGTCTTAAAATCAAGGGATCGCAAGTCCTATTCCTGGTGGGTACACATTGAACCATTGGGATCCATTTTCAACTGTAGATGTCATCCTTAACACGTTATCAGTATTCGATGGAAGGTATTGGCAAACCACCATCGGTTCACCTTGCCCAGGGGTCTTTAAGGTGTGATAAATCTGACTGCGGACAGGACATCAATCAATATGTTGCCTGTTTGCTACGAATATAACGTATGACATGTTTAGGTTGTATACATGGTTTATGTTCATGGAGCAAGGACTCATCCCTTCCTCCGTGTACAAGAGAATGTATGCGTTTATATATACATAAATTGAGCGTTTAAGAGTGTGTGTAATTCAGAGTGTATGTTAATGTATTGTTTGCAGAGAGAGAAGAAAAAGGAAAAAAAGAAGTCAACTCGTGGACTAGTGTGGCCACAATCACGCTTGCTAGAAGTATCCTTGGTGCGTAGAGACTTGCACATAACATCCTGTTAATTTCATTTCATGCACACAACGATTTTCCATGGAGCCTCTTCAAGCCAGCTCAGAACCTCTTCGTCCCGATAATTAAGTCTCTGTTTCCATGGCAACTGTGTGGAACGAATGAACGAACGGTTAGAGAAAAGGAAGGAAAAGAAGAAAAGGAAAAGGCAAGAGAGAGAGAGAGAGAGAAAGGCTCTGTAGGAAGGAGGATGGATGGATTATAGGAATGTCCGAACGTACGTGGATTCTAAGGGTTGGGGGGTTAAAACTGTATGAAAGAAAGTAGAAAAGAGAAGAGCTGATGATGAGAATAGTGATAAAAAGTTGAATGAAGGGAGTGTGGCGACAATGATGGTGATGCTGACTCTTTGCATTCGGTTAAAAGTCTTTGGGTTTAGGTATCTTATGACCGTGGGTTAAAATATTCGTTAGTCATAAACTTTGTTATATAAGATTGACAGTTGTACCGTGAGGAGTACGGAAGCTAAGAGATACAAGTGACATTGAGATAAAAGTGAATAAAAAGTTTGAGGTAATCTTTTATTTATAACCCGAAATATATGTGACAGAAAAGTGTCATATTTTGTAGAAAGAAACCTTGGGCCTTAATGTGCCCAAGTACAAAATATGACAATTTTGAGACATATATATTTCGGGTTATGTATAAAAGATACCTCGAACTTCTTTTTAGTCCTCAATGTCAGAGAAAAGTTTTTCTGAATCCCAGAACTATAAACAATGATCATTTTTAGACCGCCTCCCTACTTTCTATAGATTAACTAGAGATGTACTAGAGCTTTTCTTCAAGTAAATGAAATCAATCAAGGAGCACAATATAGATAGATTTTAAAATACCTAGTAGCTTCAAAAAACTTACCGGACCAAAGGAATGAGTTATTACGTAATCAGAACAAATACATAGATTGTTTAAACCGCCATTGTAACTCAGTGGTAGAGTGTTGGCGTAGCATTCGGGAGGTCGTGGGTTCGATTCCCCAGGCCGACCATCCTAACTGAGTTTTTCCAAGAGTTTTCTTCGGTCATACCAGGCAAATGCCAAGATGGCACCTTCAACATAGCCCCTGATTCGACACCTTCCCGAATCCTTTCCTCTCCTCTATCCCGGCCTGACCCTTAGATGCCTAAAGGCCATAATTCACTTTTGGCTTTGACATAATGTCGGAACCGTTTCTAGAAGTTATTATGTGGAAGATTTCTAATCTGTTTTGTGTTTTAAGAAAAATAAAATATATTTTTGAGAGCGCGGTAAGAACGAAGGGGTAAAAGAAGTGAAACTCGAATGCTCTGGATAGAAATCAATGGAGGCGATAAACTTGCGAGTCCCGTAGAGTTAGTTATGTAAAACAAAGATAAATTTGTTTCATAGAAGTGAGCAAAATCACTGCAAAATAGAGAATGAAAATATTAAGCTTGGGAAGGCTAGGTGCCTTATTAAACTAATGTTATTTTTTATGCAAGGAAAAGTTCCTCGATATATTCCGTAATGTTTAAGAGAAATGTCAGTAATTTCAGTTATAGACAACAATCGTCGATAAAATAATAAAATATGTATTGCGTGCAGCAAATACTGTCCGTCTAAAAAGAAATCGAACTACCTCCTGTAATTTTGTCCAAAATGTATAAAATGGACTATTTCAGTTTCCAAGCAAATATGTATAGCTACACACAGAGACAATACAACCCATCCATATACGCACATCCCTGTCAAAAGTGGACCAAATCAACTTGTCATAGACGTCAGAAGTGATGGCCTCCGATGCTCTTTTTCTCGTGAGAGACAAAAGACAAGGGGCAAAGTCCAGAGGGTCCAGACGCGTCAAAACAGCGGAACAGGAGATGTAAGTGGAAAGAAAGAAACATCACAACAAACCAGAAAATAAAGAAGAAGAAGAAGAAGAAGCAAGAAGATTGAAATTGAAATGAGAGAGAGAGAGAAAGGAAATATGAAAAGGAAAAGACGGATGGGCGAGTATAACGCAGATAAGAACATGAAGAAATCAATCGAATTTGACATAAGCAAGCACACACAGCTCTGGTTCCTCTCGGTTCGGTCTGAACCACCATCTTAGTCGGACTTCCATCAGACCCTTTAAGCTTGTACATTGAAGAAGAATCAGTAAGAAAAAGAGTTCCAAAACTTTTACATACTAAAACCTGTTTCGTCCGTCTCATATCCAGTCTCCTATAACAGTGCCATCTATAGGGGGAAAAAGAAATCTTGCATTTCTCTTTTAAAAAGACAAAAAAGAAGAAGAAGAAGAAGAAAGTTGGGTAGAAGTCACCGTTTCGAAAAGTTTTCCCTTTTCCTGCGGGTGGAGATCGCGACAAAGACGAATATACAGAAGATAGAAACTTCTTTAGTTCTCGTTGTGCCACCTCGGCGGTCTTCTTTCAATTCTGATGCAATACATTCACCATTCCTTTTTCCTCTGATTCTTTTCTTGACGAAAAAGATGGAATGAAGAAGGGAACGAAGAACAGACAAAGATAAGAGAAAGCAGATGAACAGATAGGTGAAGAAGGAAGAGAGAAAGCTCTCAACATCTTTCCTCGACTGGAATGCGCATAAAAATCCTCTCTCCCTTTACTCACAAAGATGGAGAAGAAAAATCTGTACTCATACCAAAGCCAGTTCATCAGATTTCCACCCTTTAACCCTCGATTCGGTTTCTTAAACAATATTGGCCTTTTTCTTTACAATAAAAAATAGAGAAAAAAAAGAGAGTAGGGGAAAAATCTTTTGCAAATACTCCAAGAAAAACCCAAAATTAAAGACATAAAAAGGGGATTTTAATGTATTCTAATGAATTTTAATTGGAAGTGATGTATTTTCTTAAAATTATTTGGAACAAGGAAAGAAAAAAGACAAGTTAAAAAAAAAAGGCTAACTCTTCCGTCAGTTCACTTAGAAAGAAAAGAAAAGAAAAAGAGCGGTAGAAACCCTATTTCCACCCCCCTCATAAAAGCCTACCCCCTTCTCTCTCGCTAACTGACTGACTGACTGGGTAGTTTGATTAGGCAGATAGACACAGATTGCCCTAATAAGTGCACGGGCGGATAGATCATTAAAAATAACTAGCTGTGTACTCTTCGGGTTTGATGGAAGAATAAGGTGACGTGAACAAGAATTGTTATAGAAAAGGGGTTAGGATAGAAGGGGTGTGGAAAATGAAAGAAAGTGCAGTAAGAGAGAAAAAAAAGAATGAAATGAAAGGGCAAGACATAGCAAAAGAAAACGAAAGAGGCAATGAATGAAGGAAGAAAGTGAGGGGGTAGAGAAGCCAAGAAAGAATTCAATTCTTTGGAAAAACGAAAAAGTATTAAAAGCGCTCACGATAAGGAAAAGATGGTTTGGCGAACAATTAGGGATGAAAATTTCTCCTCCCCGACCACGTTCCAGGTTCTACAAATTCTCCCCGAAAACCCCCTTCTTTTTTCTTTTTTTTTTAAAAAAAACCTTGCTCTCATCTCCACATCCTTATCATAATAATACTAATACTAATAAAAGTAGCACGGGAAAATAGAGTAGAATAGAGAGAGAGAGAGAGAGAGAAAGAGGAAAAGAATAATTCAAGAATGGCAAACTATTTTAAAAGCCGAGAATTAAGGCTTTGTTTGCAAGAAATCAGGTTATGCGGGAGGGCTTAGAGGACAAATTATAGAATAGTGGAAAGCGTGCACAAAAGGGAATGCATTGGACCAGGACATCTCAGAGAAGAGGAAAGGGTTTTTGGATAAGCCATAAATGAATATACAGAGACCTCGGAAGGCTTGTCTCTTTCTTCTGTTTCTTCCTTTTTTTTGTTTTTAATCACCCTCTGCTTTTCTTTTATTCTATACACCCTTACTCAAGAAAGAGTAGAAATAAAGGAAGAACCAAGAGCGTAAAAGAATGTAGATTTGAGAGATTTTTTTTAAAAACAAAAAGAACCTTGTATATGGTAGCTTGAAACAAACGGAAATGGAGAAAGAAACTGTACATAACTTACCACTTAAAATTTCTCTAACCGCTAAACCTTCTTCTTCTTCTTCGTCTTCTATTGTAATTTAGTCTCCTCTTCAGTCTTTATTTTCTTTCCTTTTTTTATTCACTTATTCCTTTTCTTTCTGGTCTTCCTGCCTCATTAAAAGTATCTTTTAAAATGAGCACATTGTCCCAAAGAAAAAGACGAAATCTCTCTCTTTCTCTCACGAACACTTCTATATGTCGAGAAAACTTTCTAGAACCTTGTAAGTATTACTATTTCACTTCATTTAGACTCTACTAATTATTTTACAGTGATTTATGAAAATAACTTGGATATTTGTAAGGTCTTAATACGGCCTAGGAACCGATTATGGCCTATTCGCTGTATTAGTTATAATTCATGTTAAATCCGACAGATGGCGCTAGTTGTGTCAGTTGAAGAGTGTTTTAAACAGAAGCCAATATTTGGAGTCACCAGTGTTGTGGACAGTGTTGAGTATAGAGAACTAGGGTCCGCTACGTTCGGCACCTCCGTTTCGGCGCCACCATTTAGGCGCCGTATACGTTTCGGCGCCAAGTGAGGAAAACTGAAATTATTAACTTACCTAACGAGGTAAAAGAAAAATCGAAAATGTTGGAAATTATTACTCTTTTATTTCTTAAGTCTAACAAGGAGAGGAGGAAAACCCAACCATGCGAGCTGGATTTAGATCAAACCTTGCGAAATAAGTATTTCGACGTCACTGAGACAGCAGATGATAGTCCTTCGATTCGCTTTGCCTTGTTGTGGACTTAAGGGCACCGGCAATTGAATTTCCACACAAAATTGCTATATAGGAAATATTTCTGTGCGTCCTACGTTAACGCATTCACTTCACGCATTATGCATTTAGCTTCTTTTATATTGATTTTGGTTTCTGAGCTGAATATTTATAGTAAAAAAGTACTTGCTCAGTTTAGCGACCCCTGAATCCTGCGCCCGGGGCATATTCCCCGTATGCTGCCCCTTAGTGACGTCCCTGCTAGAGCTCAGCCTGTTTATGTTGTAAATAAATAAATAAATGCATTTTCCACCAGAAAGAATATAACTGTTCTCTGTTATATATAACTCGAGAACAATTTTGTGTCACATATATTTCGGGTTTTATATATAAAAGAGCACCTCGAACTTTTTTCTTTCTTCGTCAATGCTACTTGTTGGCTTCAGGCCTGCAGTTATATTTGATCAATTATTTTAACAGCGTGTAATGAAATAAGGACGGCTAAAATGAGCAGGCCATATAGTTCGGATGGGGGAAAAACGGTTATATTCCATCGTGGTTAGTAAACCGGAGAGAAAGAGGCCATTGAGGACACCGAAACGTCTTTGAGATGACAACATAGAAAGGGATCGTCGAAAGTTAGATTCTTGTTGTGAAGACTGGCTCGCACAAAATAGAGTCCAATGACGAACGTTTCTAACTGCGGTGATGAACTTGCGAGATCCGAAAGTCATGCTAATTAACTAGGAAACTAAAATTTGAATGTATTCATGGCCTTAAGATCATGTATTAAGACGATTAACTTTATCTCAGGCCATGCAAAGTAAAAATCACCCGAAAGTATGGTACACAGTATATTTTGCTAGTTCCTCGTATAACGAAATCATCTTATCTTTCCATCACGATAATTTTCTTGAGCCATGCAGTGTTATTCTTTAGGTAATTTTATAAAAGTTTTTATTACCACAGTTGCATTTCTTCAGGTAAGAATTGGTTTAATAAATATTTGATAAAAGTTAATGGGTAGCCTTCTTTGACTTTACTGTATTTTTCTGTAAGATGGCACTAGAATATAGTAATTATTTCAAATTCAGTTTGACTTAATTGTAGTATGTTTTCGTAACACTCAGCAAGCTAATTTATTCACGCAGCTTTAGTAAACTACTGGTAAAGATAACTGTTAAGAATCAGTACTGGAAAGGTGTTGCAGTTGTTTGGTGTCTGAAGGGTTGTGATTAACTACTGTCATTCTTTTGGTCAGATATGATAAGAACTAATAAGTAAAAAATGTTCTGTCTATTACAAAGGGTGAAAGAGTTTTGTCTGCCGAATACGACAATAAGAACACACCGAAAATCTATTGCGAGCTTCTTTCAGGACGCGAATAACATGTTAATAACTTCCGGCATAGGTGCTTCAGTATGTATTTAGATATCCCTATGTTCTCCACTGTAGTAGGATTGACGAATTTCACCGTATGTATGAGCGATCTTGGAGTTCGATTTACGGTGGAAATAATAATAATAATAATAACAACATTTGTACACTATATTTTAAAACAATTTTAGTAACTATGGACTTCAGTTCACCGCGGTTCTATTAGCTGTCCAGCCCGCAACGTTGGAGACGCTGGCCTGACGCCTGAGACCAAGAGGTATACTTCTTACGTTGAAAAGAATTACCACCTTCGATGACGAAAGGTAGGAAAGTTGTTATGATGATATTTGTTCCCCTGGTATCACCTCACCCATGGCTTCAACAAACCTTCTAGCATGTTCGAGGTTTTCATTGATTGGGCATCAGTTCTAATTTTAGTTCCTTAACTGGTAGTAATAAAGCAGAAATCGTCATCCAAGTAAGTCGCTCAATAACATCAAGAGTCAAGAGGAATCAGTATTTCTTTGGTAATAACTCAAATTCAATTTCTTTTAGATTTACAAACATCTTACACAGTAGCCTCTGGTAATTAACTCTAGACACTTTAGGGAACCGTCGCGTGGACAATTCGAAATCGTACGACATATATGATCACAAA
>JAGDQP010022566.1:18630-30255 GCA_022664845.1 Lepisma saccharinum
ATAAACAATTCACTTTCCTTTTCCAGATCGCATTATAAAACAAACAATCTATGCCCGTTAATATTTTTCTTTAGCTTGCCTTGATATTTTCACAATTGAACAAAAACCTACCACCATTCAGTGAGAGAGTTTCATCCTGAATATCTGTAACGATCTATGAAACCCCTTTCATAAAAAAAAAAAAAGGGCAAAATATGCGCCGCGAATCGCGCACAGTTTCTTCCTTCTTAAAAAAAAATAGTTCTTTAAAACCAAATAAAAGGAAAGTGTCGTATCAGGTCAATCGAAAGCACAGTAAGAACAAACTAGTAAATGACTACACGAAAAAACTAAGGAAGATGATGGTAGAGACCCTGCCCGATTACACAGTACCATCCTGACCTGTGAACGACTGTGTCTAGCAGTCTCTGAATGGCTCCATTCCTCGAAACCTCATTCCCTAATCCACCTTATGTTACGAATGAATACAATTCAAACCTAACGCAAGGAAGGATTTCACAGAAACGAAATTTCGATTAATCGAGTGACTTTGCCCAGGCTTTCCGAAGTGTTACTACCATCTATACAGAACTCACTGATTACTTAACGTAATTTTAAGCATGATTTATATCAAATTCTTTAAGTTCATAGCATCAAATAACATTTATTCTTTAAGTTCATAGCATCAAATAACATTTATTCTTTAAGTTCATAACATCAAATAACATTTATTGAAACAAGGTTGAAATTAGAACAAGTTACATAAATGATAACTACAAAAATAATCAAAATAATTTATACTCACAAACTACAGAACTAGAATCTTTCCGCTCACTAGTTTCAGGGAATGGATTTTTGTTCAATACGAACTTCAAAGTGACTTTACAAGATTTCAATCATAATGGTCCATTGAGTAGATGCATCACGACAGCAACTAACAGACAACAAAATGGTGATTTAAACCACTCTAGATCCGGTCCAGAAAATTATGGTTTACCAAAAGCCAAACCATTCAAACTCCAATCCAAAACCGTCGATAACTATTAGACCACATATACCAATTCGCATTTGAGGAAATCCTCTATTTCCAGTTAACAGTAACGGAAAGATTCCAATAAATTAACAAACCATGTAACACTTACAAGATTCAGGATGAAACTGAGGGTTTGCCTCGGTTCACACAAACACGTTCAAAGCTAGTCAGAAATCCACCAGGCAATTGATGACTAGATATTAACAATTGATGATCTAACTATGCTGTTTAAGCGCAAGGAATTTCTTTACAATAAAAAGGAAATGAGAGATAATTTGTTTCAAAATAAAAGGAAGAAAGACTGTGTAATAGATGACAATATGTTACACGTTTCAAGGGCCAATGTATCTTACATCAAATCCAACATGCTACCAGAATGATTCTTCTTCTTCAAGACTCCTCGGCACGAGGAGATAAATGGAACCGGTAAAATAATGCACCTTTCTTTCCAGTCAATACAAATATAATATGTTAATTAGTAATAATATGAATAAGGAATGAGAGTACTAAATAAAGTCTTTTCGCAACCGGAGTTAGCTTGTTCCCCGGAATAAGCGAACAAGAAAAAAAAAAAGTCATGATCAGGTAATAAGTTAAAAAGGTCTAGTCAGGGTAAAACGTCAAATCCGGTAGAGTTGGGACGGATATGGGGCAGAAGTTCGGAAGGAAGAGTGAGGGAGAGGGAAATTGTGTAGAATGAAAATGTATAAATGTAAGAAAGAAGTAATGTATATGTGTGTAATGTAAAAGAATGTGTAAATGTATGGTCGTGTATTATATGTATGTGTATCACACAGCTGGTCACACTCCCGCACTATTCACTTCCGCAGAGCCGCAGATCTTCGATGTTCACTAGCTGCAATCGTTTGCCGAACTCCAATGATTCTTCAAGTGCAATTCACAGCAACTAACTCAGGACTATTTGTTCATTTTCATTCCACAACCTATGAAACAGAAGTCTAAACCAATACATCGACTTTAGGGTTACCACCTTTCCTTTTCCGGATTCCCGGACTTATTTTAAATTTGATGGGTGGAGTGCCTGAGATAGACTATTTGGATAATAAACTTATATCGAAGTAGGATTTATCTTTCAGTAATGTACTTTAGTTTTTAAAAAAGCTGTAAGTTTTGATAACGAAGCACTACTAATTTTAGAATAATATTCAAAAACGAATAACGTACGAGGTAATTGTTTACGTAACCCTATCTTTTCATGAAAACATAGCGTAACGTGACAGAACGTAGTCCACGTAACTTCGGGAAATCTATCTTACGTTGCGGTATCATATAGTTAAGTCTCTCTAAATTCAGCACATTTCGTACAGTGTAACCTAGATACTGCAGGGATTCTCAAAAGGTTTCCTACGAAAATCCACAAGAATCATTTTATTAAAATAGAAAATGTGAGCATTATACAACCAGACATATATATTAAATATTTTACTGATATTATTAACCTTAACCCAATGCCTTGTTTACATTACTAACATCCTACCACGGTTAATGTTAACCAAGATCATTTTTAATATTGTAAACCGTAGTCACCGTTAACGCGGGTTTCAGATTTAACTAGCGTCAACTTACGACGGTTATCTTGTAACGTTAGTAAGAAACGGTCTAAACGCAAGTTAGTTATTAGGCGGGGCTTACTTCGTGAGTCTGTTTCTTTCTTTATCGAAATATATAGTATCCTAGTGGTGCGTATCATTATTAAAATATAAAGGAATGATGGCAGAACTAATCTACAAAATGTGATGCTACAATCATTTCATTTGTGTTCACTTTTTATAATTTAATCCTTTCCCGTATAACAAGAAGATTGTTTACTCTACGGAAACTTCTTCCGTAGAGCAAGATAACGAAATTAAGTTCGGTAGTCTGGACGCAAGTTAGTTTTACCCGTAAGTCTTACCATCGTAAAAGGTTAGTAATCTAAACAAGGCATTAGAGAAATATATAGAAGTAACAATTGTAACAATTCAAATAATAATTGTAAACAACGTGTAGTCAATAATTGGACCAATTTTACAATTCAGTGGAAACATGTGCTTGTTTATTCTTCAAGAGTTGTTCAATAAGACCAGAAATCACAAACACACACACACACCCGTAATTCTTCATCCACAAGAAGAAGTCACTCTCGTTTCTTAAATTTTATGTTGGACAAAGCGCGAGAAGTTTTATTCGTACAACTAAAGTGTTGAAAACCGAAGTAATTTAGATAGGTAATTCACTAACAAGGTACATTCGCGAAGTACCTGATAGATATTAGTTTAATATTGAACAAAATGCAAAGTATTGCTGGACCCAGTGTGTAATTATATTAATTGTAGCAGCCCATAGCGGTATTTGCATAGCTATGAGTCTTCATAAATCAGGAATTTCATCGTAACGGGTGTTACGCTTGGACACATTCAAACATAAATACACATCATTAATGAAAAAATAATTTAAATTGTGAGACCACTGTTACAAAGACCCTATCTAGATTTAATTTTTCTTCAATTTAGAAACTATTTTCACCTTTTATTTTTTTTTGCATTCTCAAAAAAGGAGGCGTAACGGATGATATTCGCTTAAGGTCCATTCACGAAGTGTTTGACGGATGTTGGTTAAATATTGAAAAAACAAGGATTTTCCTGTTGCACACAGTATTTTATATATTACTTTAAGGCTTATAAATCGGCTATGTTTCAGTATCTTCATCTGAAGGAATTTGTACTACTTCTTTATCCTCCAGGATTTCAGTAATGGTGGCGTCTTCAAGTTTCTTGATCTCTTGCAAATATTGCCTGCAATCCCAGTACTTACTGGAGCACTGTTTTTATTCTACTGAAGAATATCTAAATAATTCTTATAGAAAATGTGTTAGTGAAAAGTTGTTGAATATGTTTGTATTTGTAAATAGAAAAGCTTAATAGAATTATACTTTTCGAAATGTATTAATAAACATTGCATAAGGTGAAGGCACCAGTTCTCGTCACGGCTCCAGTGGTCGTCATGTTTTTACTAAACATGTAAATATAAAAAAACCTTTCATCGTTTGGTGATAAAAAACAGACCAGGTTAGCAGTCATAATCTGGTACGTAACCGGCACCATTAATATGCTTATTGCGTCACTTCGTTTAGTAGAAATGTCTTGTGATTGGGCGGCAAGTTCATGTTTCCTGCTATTTCCATTGTTTTGTTACTAAAAGGTGTAAAGCAAGTGGACATCAAAAAATAAGCATTGAAGTTTTATGTATAAGTACCTGATGTTTACATGTCCATAAAATTCCTATTTAATGTAAAATTAATTATCAGGTTATAAATTTGGGTGCCTTGACTGCCACTTTCTCTGCTTTGAGTGGTGACAACTATTGGTGCAATCAAACATACTTTACGGAATTTCTGAACATAATTTTGACTCTGTATTTGAATTGAAGTTACGAGTAGGAGAGACATCTTCTTGTGAATTATTAAATATAGTGTAAGACTTCATACTTATTCTTTGTACCAATGAGGTCGCCCTATTGATTGGGATGTCTCAGCAATTTTCTGCACGGCTTTTAAAGTTAAGCAAGTCTGTGCGCTTTGTTTGCTCTGTAAGAGGTTAAGGCGAGTTTACTTATAGAAAGATAGAACCCAGCCCCCCTATCGTTTGTTTTAATCGTAACCTCTAATACTTTACAATGTTGATGGCATTTTGGTTTGACGATATGCGCATGTTAAAAGAATTGGAAAAACTTCATGCATGCTAGGTTTAGAATAATGTTGTATAGTGCTTGTGTATTTTGTTTGGCGTCACCACTTTTAAAAAAAGTTATATTAAACTAAGTAACAAACACAGAATAATAATTCTTATCTTATGATTATGTAGTGTCGAAGTCACGCTATGTACAGTTAAAGTGGAGGCGGTCTGTGTGTTGTTTATTCAAAAATACACCTTCCCACTCTTACCTATCCTTCCCATATAATGTACACATGATGTTAGTGAAAATCACTGATGAAAATCTATATCGATTTCTATATTTAAACAAATGGTTTTATCTATTAAGTGCACTTCTATGTAACTTAGATTGGTAAGGTAATTTCGTCTTTCTTTTTGAGGCATAGTTCATTAATGTTTAAAGTAACTATTATTTTCAAGCTTCTAAATTTAGTAGATGTTTGAATATAAAACTCAGTATATTTTCTGGACTAATTGCAGAGAGAGTTTATTGTATTTTGTTTGTATCGAATAAACTGTAGTAAACGGTCAATAATTTCAAAAGTACTCCTCCATACCATTTTAAGAGCAACTATATATCCTTTTATTATTCTTTATGGTGCTGAATCTATTTAATTGGCAATATTGTTTTCGTTTTCCAACTGGATCGAAACTGTGAATTAGTGTAATAGTTGGTTGTCAAAGGCAGCATCTGATAATTTCCATATTTGTCACTCTTGTGTGATAAATACAATTAAATTCATGATATATTGTTGTATTATTATTGCGGGATTATTATTGTACTCTCTCATATTTTGCACATTTAGTTATACAGACGCTGATACGTTGAAATAGCTCAATTATACGAGCTGTAGAGTGCGAAAATTCATTTTTTATTTTCTGAGATACTAATGCTATGAAAGCAGATTCCTATTTCGTCTTTATAGAGAATGCTAATGTGAAATAACTGTCCCCAGTATCTTTTTTATGCAATAAAGTTACGCAATCAAAAGTTTGTACAGGTGCTGCATCTTAGTGGAAGATTCTGGAATCCAAGGACTGTTATTCTATACGACTATTGAAAGTTATCTACTGTAGGGTTGGAAATTTCAATAAAACTTTAACTAACAAAGTAAAGTGTACTGACAGTATATTTTATCATTTTACTAGTAGTACTAGTGTATAGTATAGGGTGGTACTTACCTGTTGTAGATGTCGATTAAGTTCCCACTCCTTTCTAAATCGAGTCGAAAGTATAGTCTTTTGTCTGTGCAAAACTTGTGTGTTAGGAAAACAAAAAAATATAAAAGTAAGGTTAAGGTCAAGTTCCTGAACATGAGGACTCTTAAAACAAAATTTCTTAATCTACGTATTACTGCCGGAGCTAGCGGGGAACTACGTACCTTGTCATCAGGTTTTTACTTCGTTCCAGCTCATTTTACCCAAAAAGGTGTTATATAAATGACGCTCGAACAGGGACCCGAAACCGTCATTGTTTGCAACTGATGCAAGTTGATCCTCATAGGAGCGAAGCATACCGTTAATCCCAAGTGTCAAGATCTCTACGACCTCGGAAGTTTTTGTTGAAGCTGTTAAAGTGGTACATAGAAATGAGAACGAGATGTCTTCACGTAAAGGAACAAGAACTCGCAGAAGGTGTCCAGCGAAATTGGAGTCACAGTCAAGGCAGGAAGAAATCCGTGGCTGTTGTGGAAAGAGCTCAGAAGATGACCACTCAGTGCAATGTCGTTCGTGTGACTTGTGGTATCATTTCACATGTACGAATCTTACGGAAGAACAGTGGGAGTATCAAAACAGTCTACCCGACTCAATGGCCGATGAACCAGTTTTCTGGCAATGTCTCACGTGCTCGCAACGGAGCTCTAGTGGTAAAACTGCATCAGATCCAGATCATAAACAGGAGTCATTAACGGCTATGCTTATGAAATTTATGACTGATATGAAGGCATTAAGAGAAGAGGATCAAGCCATGCATATGAGATTTCATGAAAGGTTGGTCTCCAAAATCGAGTTAGCAGAGGCACACACTAATTAGCGTGTTAACAAGTTGGAAGCTCGGTTAGAAGAGCTTGGAGATACATGTTCAAAGATATCCACGACCACGGAGCGCTACCTACAGGCGGGTCTTTTAAACCTTAAGGTGAAATTGTCAGCGCAGCAACTTCTTTAGTGAAGACTGAAATAGCAAGAGTTAATAGAGACTTTGGCGAAATAATTCAGGACTGTACTGCTAAAGTACTGAAGATAGAAAATGGCCAGCAAGAGGTGTTTACCCGGTGTAGTGTTGTTGAAAGTGCAGTGGTTGACGTAACTAATGAGACCCGGAAAACAAGAATTGTCCATTGATCAGTGTCAGACTTTTATTCTGTCCAGGTTCGCTGACTGCACTCCTCGGCCGTCTTCGGTTGCTGTTGTCGGTTCTCTCCATATTCCAATATTTATTTACAAATAAAAAAGCACGTGTTTTTACGCATACTACGTTGCATAATCCACGCTACTTTACAATATACAACAAACCCATACATACCGTGGATCCTCATCGAAAGCCCATGGTCCCCTTCCAAAATGAACTTATAGATACGTGTCTGATTAAACATAAGAAAGGATGGGTAAACCGGATCCCGGGTCTAATGGAATGCAAATGGGTATTTGCCCCTATGCACAACTTGTTGGGAGCATTTGGGGCGCGCCCTTTCGATATTAATGTGTTAGATTTGGCGGGCGGCAGAGGTACAAGACAAATGACTGTGTCCGCCTCAGGCGCAGTATTTTTTTAATGCAGTAGGTGTTCATCTTTATCAGTTTGCTAGAATTTTGTTTTTGGATGTTTTCAATCATGCAAAATAAATAAATAAATATATCTGGCCCAGTACAGTGATTCTGCCAGGATTTTCAGTTTGGGAATATAAACCAAAAATTGGGAAGCTGTAAGTAGAATTTTAGGAGTTCTATTTATTTTCACCGTAAAAAAATGTTTGATAACTCCAGTTTGGTGGGTTCTTGCAGATTCCTTATACTCAGACCTCGGAGCATGTCACTCTGCCCTTACGAGTGTTTGCAGAGAAGGACAATCATGACGTCACAGTATTCTCGCTAGCGTAAAGAATCCTGGAGTGAATAATTCCATAACAATAATGTATTGACAGTTTAATATGTTGCGACAGTTTCAAACAATAAATATTATCATTGTGTATTAAGAATCAAAAATACCTAACCTGACACTTTCTCCAACCTATATTTGTGAATTTTATGAAATGTTTAAAGTGTGTATTGTTTTATTCAGCTAGAAGAAAGAAAAAGTCTAATCGCAAAAGCAGAAAGGAAAAAGGTATTGCTCTTTAAAAATAAAAAAAAATACATCAGATGAATGAGTACCGAACCCGGGACCACTGAATCAGCCTTACTCATTTTTTACTATTTGTTTATTAAATATGAATTAGACTACAGAATCAAAGTAAACAGAAAAGAATAGATTAGAAAAAACGTTAAATGAAAATAAAGGTTTAAACAAATTAAACAGTAAGAAATCAAAGTAACCTATTCAAAATATAAAGGCGAACGAGTACGAACCTTCGACCACTAAATTTCTAGTCCAATGCCTTACCCATGGAGCCAACTAGCGACCAATACTTTCCGAGAGCTCTTTATACCAGTTCCGCAGACGCCACTAATGACGTAGTGTTCACACGTTATGATTGTCTTCTCCGCAGACAAGTCTCTGTCCTCTTGTTCCGTTCTGCTAGCAGTTCTGTTTGTTTAGAAAAAGGGAGACAATGCGTTATACGTTCAGCAAACTTCGGAGAAAAACAGCAGTTAAGCGAGTATGTTTCATCGGTTGTAGCAGTGACAGCAATTTAGCCGGAGTAGCAGTGAAAAATAACTGCTACGCTTTTTTGCCCATCTCTATTTCTCGCCTTTTCCTAGGATTTTCTAATATATTTTTTTTTTGCTTTCTTTATGGAGTGTATAGCTGCGCGATCCCTTCCGGATATTACATCTGGCATAAACAAGATTTTCAATTTGTTTGCTTTTATTGCCTTCTTCCAACTGCCGATTCAATTGCTCAGAATCACTAACATGATCACCACACCTTAGAACAAATCACAACCATCATGTCTCGTACTTTTTGATCTGGAAAATATATTTGATAAAGTATGGCAAGAAGCCCTTATTCATAAACTACTTTTATTCCACCTACCTCTAGCATACATCCCATTCATCTTTAACTTTCTCAGCACACGCATAGCCTATGTTGCGATCAATTCCACGTTTTCACACACCATATTCGTTCACTCTGGCTTTCCCCAGAGCTCAGCGTTATTACTCCTACTTTATCTTCTATATGTAGCAGATTTACCAACATTACCACCAATAATATCAATTTATTAATATGCAGATGACACGACATTTTTTGCCGTAGGAACAACAACTCAATAGATCAACAAACACGTGAATCAAGGTATACAGTGCTTTACAGACTGGTGCAAACTCTGGCGTCTCAAAATAAATCCAACCAAAACACAGCCCATAGTATTCATCCGACCTAATCGACGCACTCGTGTCCAACTTAACCCCAACCGTCTCAACATACACCTTCAGAATACCCCAATTCATCCTTCTAAAACAGTGACATATCTAGGAATAACTTTCGATCACCACCTCACATGGAGACGGGTCCATTAAGTTGGCCCCCCACCATACCAAATTTTAGAAATAAATAGCCTATCGTTTTGCACTCAAGTTTCGCGTTTTGCACCGCAACTGTTACAAAGTTATAAGCACATATATTTGGGGAGGGGGCAAGTTAATGGTAGCCCCCCCTCAGTCAGATTTTTCGAAAATAGATAGCTTGTCGTTTTGCACCCAAGTTTCGCGTTTTGCACCGCAATAGTTAAAAAGTTATAAGCTCTTTTAGCTGAGGGGGGCCAAGTGAATGGTAGACCCGTACAGCAAAATTTCAAAATTCAGACAGTGCCACATAGTGCAACAGATTGCACTCGTTTTGTATCGTTTTGCACCCAAGTTTCGCGTTTTGTACCGCAATGGTTACAAAGTTATAAGCTCTTTTAACTGAGGGGGGCCAAGTTAATGGTAGCCCCCCTCAGTCAAATTTTTCGAAAACAGATAGCTTATCGTTTTGCACCTGTTTTGCACCCAAGTTTCGCGTTTTGCACCGCAATAGTTAAAAAGTTATAAGCTCTTTTAGCTGAGGGGGGTCAAGTTAATGGTAGCCCCTTAGAGCAAAATTTTAAAAAATCAGACAGCGACACATAGTGCAACAGATTGCACTCGTGTTGCACCGTTTTGCACCCAAGTTTCGCGTTTTGCACCGCAATGATTAAACAGTTATAAGCTCTTTTATTACTGGGGGCCCAAGTTAGTGGTAGCCCCTCATTCATTTTTTTCGGAAACAGATAGTGTACCTGTCTGTGCTCGTTGTGTACCGTTTTGCACCCACGTTTCGCGTTTTGCACCGCAATGGTTAAAAAGTTATAAGCTCTCAAATTTGTGTAGGGCCAAGTTAATGGTATCCCCCTAGAGCAAAATTTAAACAATCAAGCTGTGACATATAGTGCAACAGATTGCATTCGTTTTGCACCATTTTGCACCCGAGTTTCACGTTTTGCCCCGCAAGAGTTAAAAAGTTATAAGCTCTTCTATTTTGAGGGCCCGAGTTAGTGGTAGCGCTCCCTGAGTCAATTTTTTTCAGAAACAAGATATTGTACTGACCTGTGTTCGTTTTGCAGCGCCATGGTTAAAAGTTAATAGCTGGTATATTTTGGGGCAGTCAAGTTAATTGTAGACCCTACAGCAAAATTTTAAATGTAGACAGTGACACATAGTGCAGTAAGGGTAAGTGCGCATTGTTGATCAAAAAATTGAGAAAGAGAAAAGTCTCGCGATTAAAGTCACTACAATTTATAGGCTCCAGCACTGGGAGACTTAAGTTTCTCAGCATTGAAATAGATTTCAAATAACTTGCTGCAAGTTGTTTCTGGTATTTTTAAAGAACTTTGTAAACTTCGTAGTTTGGGCCATTTTAGTAACTAATGACTTCGGCCCTTCTTGATCCCACTAGATGTCTCTAAAATCCAAAAACATCCAGGCTCCAGCAGAGATTTGAGCCCAAAACCTTGGAGACGCTGGCCTTTAGTCTGAGACAACACGACTATCGCGGTCGGCTGCTCTTCATTTAAGATGAAGTAGAAAAGACAAACTTGCTTTGGAGTTACTGGTCTTCCACCAGGCGCCTCCCCAGGTGGCGGATAGGGGAATGCCGACCAGATATGGTGGGTACCGGAAATATTACGGGGCGGACCAAAACCAGTACTGCTGCCTTGCAGTTAGTAGAGGGATCTACAAAGGCTAGGGGAAGATAACCCCGAACAAAAATATCATGGTGAGGGGAAGCAGCATCACTATTACCACTCTGAGGCTGAAGATGAATGACATCGGCAAGGCTCAGAGATGGACAGAGGGCGACATCTTGAATGTCTACCTTTACTGCGAGGTCGTAGAGCTGACAACTCTACACCGCT
The DNA here is from genome assembly GCA_022664845.1 of Lepisma saccharinum. NCBI lineage: Eukaryota > Metazoa > Arthropoda > Insecta > Zygentoma > Lepismatidae > Lepisma > Lepisma saccharinum. The sequence goes on from JAGDQP010022566.1 coordinate 29,895, forward strand.
AAAACATGTCAAGAAATAGTAACAGATGGTTCATGGATTCTCCTGGGGTAAAATATTCCGGAGGTAAACTAGTCCCTCATTCGGATCTCCGGGCTGGGACTGCTTCAGGGGGCTCTATGAACAGGATTAAGAAAGACCTTAGAATAGGAACGTGGAACGTACGAACATTATACCAAACGGGCGCTCTTCAGGTGGCGGTACACGAGACCGAGAAGTACGAGCTAGACATACTGGCGATACAAGAAGTTCGGTGGGAGGGTCAAGATAGTATCCCACAGGGCAAGTACACTTTCTACTACGGGGGAACACAGTCTCACGATTTCGGAACAGGGTTCCTCATTAAGAATAGTATCCTTCAGGC
>JAGDQP010022567.1:0-30253 GCA_022664845.1 Lepisma saccharinum
GTGTGTGTGTGTGTGTGTGTAGATTGATAGATATGGAATATACTCGCACAGATAAATGCTGACACATATGCGTCATTTGTACTGCCTCAGGCGAAGTTTTTATTCTCCTCCGGCACCGCTTCCCTTCATTCAGATACAAATGTTATTGCCTTCTTCCCGCAATCACTTTATGGCAAGTTGATATAAAGGCTTTTGTGTTGCATGTGAACATCTGTGTGATATGATTACGTATTTTACCATGTAGTACAGAACGAAATTGGGGTCAAAAAAAGATAATACGTATTTGAATATAGACAGAATTTAAAAAAAACAACAACTGACTTTCGTATTCTGCTTTATTAATAATGTACAATCTTTACTAGTGTGTAGTGAATATCTACAGATAGAAGCCAATATATGTAGCTCTAAGTAGATTAAAACACAATGAAATAGCAAAATATTGATTACAATGCAGTTAGCAAATACATAATTAAAATTAAAATTAAAACGTTATTAAACCGTATTAAAACACTATTAGAGAGAAATCGTTTAAGCTAGATGTGATCGTGATGTTTCGTAGTTAATAAATCGTGAAATCTAGTTTCATATGAGAGGGCATTCAAAAAATAATTTACATGTGAGGTAAAAACTTGAAACTTCATTAGTTACGGTAGTATTCCATGATAGATTCTTTAATCAATATGTATTATTACTTGCTCTAAGGTTTCCAAGTTAATAATAATAATAGCTTAATTAGATTTCTTAAAATTAATTACACATTAACGGGAAGAATAGCTGTCTATGATCTACATCCATAACAAGTATTAGGATCGCTCTTGTGAGAGCAGGAATGCGAAAAACAGTAGCCAGAATCTTACTGTTAGTATAAATCCCACCATTCTCTTGGTTCAACTGAAAAAAAAAAGAACATCTGGAAATCTCAATCAGGGTGACTCGAACCTACTTGTTTCCCCAGTGTCGATTAATGATGGGAAATTTCCCAATGAAGAGGAAATTAGAAGTAGTGTAAAATGATTTCTTAAAAAACAAAAAAAAAAAATCCAGTGAACTCTGACTTACCATACTGGAATGTTTGATTGCATTACAAATCAAGCACGTATCTGAAGTCATTCACCAGAGGGAACCGTTAATCTCATTTATCCGACTCCCAGTTTAGTCCAAAATGGACAAAACATTAATTTCTAGCTCAGTATTTTACACTTGTTACGACTATGCGGTTCGTTTTTTTTTTTTCAAAATTTACATCTTAATTCTTACAAATAACGTAAAAATTAATTATAGAATCTGTTATAGGCGCAGTTCGGTAAGTGCCTAAGTCAAGAATTAAGACATAAATAGACAACACACAGAACAAGGACAAGAAGTGTAAAAAGAAAACCTGAGCTAGAACTGACCCAAAAAAAACTAAAATGAACAAACAAGGTTAAATGTTTGCTCTTGTATTAAACTATGTAAATCTCTAGTTACAAATCGAGCACTCCAGTATCGTCATGTGCAGATCTTTGGAATATTAAAAAAATAACTAAATCCAATAAGAAATTAGAAAAACATCCCCCTACAAATCACAATATATTAATGAAAATAACATACATGTTTTCTACCATTGGTACATAAAATTAGTTGAAGAAACATTATTGTGTAGTTGTCAAGAGGAATTGAGTATTGGAAAAGAACTGAGTTGGGGGGATGTTCGATTTTGTTCAGATCATTCACTCAAAAATATTGCTGCACATCGTATATAGGTCTACTGTTAGGATATTTTCAAATCTTATTACATTTTCAAAGTTATTTACGACCATAAAATCATCAAGAAAGGGGGTGGGGGCTGTGTTCGATCCTCGATTGGGATACAAGTGATTCCAAATAACTTAAAAGTATAGGTACTTACTTTCCTTATGCCCTTGTATTCATCTGATGGAAGACAATGGCAAACCACCATTGGATCACCTTGCACAGGAAAATTCTGGTAAACAAACACATCATATTTTCATTATTTATTTATTGCATATCGCCAGTTGGCGAGACGAACACACTTCCCGTTTCACCACCAGCATCTGTTTTGTATTATTTCTTAACCTAAAGTGTCAAAATGGCAGATAAACTGTAATTTCGACATTTTTTTTTTCCGTTGTTAAAAAGATGGTTACTATATACATATATGCTGTATTTAATGGTCCTTGTCAGCTGACAAATTCAGAGTGATAAATGACGCTGGGACAGCTGACAAACATAATGAGATCTGTTCCTGTCTTTTCCAAGTAACTTTTAGCATATATACAGCGTTCGTAGCTTACAATTCTATATTCGAAAAGCATTATTCCCATATGTGTTGTGTTCATTCTCCGCCAAGCGCATATACGCCTGCAATGATGTGTAAAGTGACTTCAGCGGTGCGAAGAGGGTAAAAAAATATATTATTTATTGGATGTCACCCTTCTTGCGAATGGTATACATAAAATCAAATTTTCTCTTTAGAAAAAAAAATATTTCAGCGTCATCTGTTTTTTTTTTTTTCAGTGGGAAGTAATTCTTAAGATTCTTCTCGTCCTATTTCTGAGTATACAATCTTGTAAATTTTAAACCAAAAAGCTCAATGAAAACATGAATATGAATATATGAAGTATAGTAATTCGGGTTATTTCGATGAAGGTGTTAATCGATCAAAAAAAATAAATATCGTCATTATTTGCCAGATTTGCCCCAAATCGTCACCTCAGTCGATAAATTCTCGATTACGGACAAACCTAGGCACATATGAGGTCAGAACCCATTTTTCTTCCTCTCACTGATAATCGTAACCGTCCCGGGAGCGAAATTCTATTTTCCAGGTGAGCTAAACCGAAAATGGAGAAAAGAGGTTAACTGTTTCTTTTGGCATCTGGCATTGAATACTAATCGAGCAATCCACTACCGTCACTTACAGCTCAATGTCATAATAAACGTAAATATAACACCAATACGTGATGGACGACCAGGTAGAGGCACGATCTAAGGTGTTAGGTTAGCGGCTCGAAGCTAGCGGGTTCCAGTCCCGCCTGGGATATGGATGTTTATGGATTTTAATTAGTTGTAAAGGGCAAATTGTGACGCACCGAAGTCAAAAGTTACTAGACTGGCCCATACAAAGTAATGTTTAATAAAGTTCATTTTTCCATAAGCGACTCTGCTATACCCCTCCCTCCCCTTCTGTGGCGGGGTGTCAAAACATTTCGAGTACAACCCCACCAATTTGAAAATTTTTACTGTCAAAAATAGATAGAAACCGTGCAAAACTCCATTTATACCCTTTCAATGTAGACTTTTATACCCCCCGCAAACTTAAAATTCTGGCGGAATCCCTCTCACCAATTAATTAGTGTTTCAGTTCAGTATTTAAAAATGACGCCCAAGGATAACATCCAATGCTCGGCTGTTATTCAACTTCAAGCAATCTAAATTCTCCGAATGATTTTTTTTTGTCTTAGTGATTTTTTTTATCTCACTCAAATATGGAGAATGAATGAGAAAGATCTTAAACAAGATGAAAATAAATTAATTGGTACGCCTAATTATCACAATTCATTGCACCATCTAAAACAGCATACTTCTCCATTGATGTACACATAACAACAAACCATTACTAATGCCTTTCATGAGTTATTTTATATAACAAAGATATAATAATACAAACGTTTCTCTGAAAATTGAAGTAAAATATTTTATCAACATATCTTAAAGCATATCTCATTATTCTCTCACTTCCCCATACACATTTTTTACTCTCTTGCAAGCATAATTTCCTCATTTATCCATTTTGATGCTTCCGCCCAAAACCATTAATCATTTAAGTTTTCGTTCCAGTTCTCTCTCTCTCTTTTTTTTTAATCTAAAAAAAAAAGCTAAGAACATTATTTTTTGAGAATTCATTACCTGCGGACCACATTAACGTTATTTTTTAATATCTTGTTGGTCATTAGTTTATGTTTGTTGTTAATTTTGTTTCATTATTATTCTGTTGATTCATACAACCCCATCCTCCCCCCCCCCATCGTCACATACACATTTACAACACTGTATTCCACGTTAGCCTACCATAAGGGGAAAGGAACTATTTAGCTACCTACCCACATTTACGTTAGGTAATCGCTTAATGCGATGACTCTTCTCTTGCCACCTTCTCTTTCCTCGTGGCTTACATTTTACCCCCCGCCCCTCCCCCGACCATCGCACGTACCATCATCAAAATTAATTCCATAATTGCTCCTCTGTAGCTTGTTAATAAATGAAACATCAAATGGAACTGTTGCAAATGAATAGTCTGTTCTATAACAAATAACTCCTAATGGTAGGCCACCTACACCCATTGACGAGTACAAATGTTATGTATACATTTTTTTTACGCCTTACGAGGAAAAAGAAAGACTAATCTTACGAAAATAATAGTAACTTGCTTCACGAATCGTTGATGACCTTGGGCCAATCCGAATTGCATCCTACCTTCTCTTCCTTCCCTTCCTTTAGCTGAAAAAAAACGAAGGAGGCAAGTGAAGGAACCTTCGGGAAGAACACTACAAAGAAAGCATTTTGGTTACACTTGATGAATATAACGACATCTTTAAAAAGCACGAGTAATTAGAAGCAGCAATGATTGCTTTGCTTGATTGTCAATATGAACGAAATGCAAGAAGCACAACCTAAATATATCCTTTCTTTGCTTCCATTTACTTAACACCCCAAGGGAACAAGTGAAGAAAGCTTAGGTAAAGAACACTACCAGAGCCGGATGAAGGGGGATCTAAAGGGGCTGGAGAACAGGGCCGTCACTAGTTCAGGAGCCCCACCAAAGGTAAATAAATTACCCTTACAACTACAGAGGGTAAGTAACAGGTGTCTTAACCGAGTCTATAGTCCAGGGCCCTCAAAAAGCTTAATCCTGCATTGGACAATATACAAAGGAAGCATTTAGGATGCTTTGGAAATATTTGAAGTGTACTTTGTGTTGTGCGAGTAAATCTGAGGGAGGTGAAGGAGTCGGCTAGGGCCTAAGTTGATGGCAAAACCCCGGAATTTGCCTGGTGGGACTGAGGAAATATGTCAGTCAGTATGTTCGGCCGCTGGGACCGAACCCAGGACCTTCTGAATGCTAAGCCAACGCTCTACTACTATTTTTTTTTTAAAAAGTGAAACGCACCCTAGCGGAATGCGCCACTCAACTGTAAACTCTTGAAACACTGTAAACTCCTTAAATTCTATATTCCTGATGTTTCCTAACTACGGACAACACAGTTACAATCACATCCATGCCCGAGACTGGATTCGAACCCGAGATCCTTAAAGTCGCCAGACTACCGCACTAACCAGCACGACCACCTGGATCGGCAACCACTGAGCAACGACCGCTCGGTAAAATCGTTAGAACATGCACACGTATTTTCAGGGGATACATGAAGCTTGCTGACTACTTCTAGTATGTTTCTCTTGTGTTTAACAGTTACAATTTCATGGATTCTGCTAGAGCACCTAAGCGGGGGTGTACCCCCGAAATTGTCGAGTACACAACAGAAAGATTATAGAAACCCTGAATAAATCTACTAAAATCATTCAAGTTTGTTTTTACCCCAAAAGCTGAAAATCAAAATCACTTTGTTCGTCGAATTAATGAAGTTCAAGTAATATTAGAAATAACATGGAAATAATGCGTAGCGGTGTCGTAAATATTTTTTTATGAACAACGAAATTAAAACAAACTACGAAAGATTGATTTTGATCTGTCAGGAAGTTTGCGTGCGACACTAAACTTTATATGCACTTACCCTAGGATATTTTGTATATTGGGAAGTGAATTAAACTGTTTCCATAGTTTAAATGTCGGAGGGTTTGAACCGACCGACTGGAGATGTCCCTGTAAATAGGTTTTAGTTAGGAGTGTAAGTAATAGGTAATTACAGCAAAATTAATTGTACTTTCTTAACATAAATATATTTTCTTGTCACCACTTAAAACAAACTCGAAAACTAACGTTGTAATCTATGTATTAATTTCACATTCTTTCACTTTTACACACTATTTCTTTATGATTATTAATGGAGTTTTATTTATGACCTTTTAACTATCTTTGGTTCAACCTGATAATGTATTCTTTATCGCTTATTACGAACAATAAACAATCTAGTTTATTATTTTTAATAATACGTAAATACAAGTTTCCATAATTCATGAATTGAAGCGTACAGGAAAAGAAGAGGGATAAGTGCACTTTAAAAATGAGTTTGCACTCAGAACAAGTGCTACATAATAACAACTAATAGCTCAGAAAGTTTCAACCTAGAAGCTTGAAAAATCACCAAGTTATAGCGGTTTTAATAATGTGAAATACATGCGAATAAATTGGGAGAACTAAACTTTAAAATGAGTTTTACGAGAAATAACTTTTCATGTACTTATCTCCTTCTTTTCCCTGTACACTGCAATAATTTTATGTTACTCTGCGAAAAAATCGAATGTGTGGTAACACCCAATATGGCAACATAGATCACTACTTGCACATGAAACAACTGAACGTTACAAAGATGTCTTCCGCGAAGGATGTATGTGATCTATTCTTGGCAGGAGACAAAAACGCCACAAGGAAAGGAGACGAGCTAACATGGACAGTCATTAAGATGGCTGAACATCCGGTAGGGAAGGAAGTGGGAGACGAAAGTGTCTATTCGGACGCGGTCAAGTTTTGGAAATGTCTTACTTTGCGCTCCATCTTGTGATGATCTTAATAATTTCTCTCTTTCGTGAACGCTGCAGTTGGTATATCAATACACCCGTCAATACATCACTTCTTAAAACTAACAACTTCAAAGTTACAAAATATCTATGAACGGTCAAAAGGGTCATTACAAACTCATTCGCTACAATAAATACATGGGCAGCTGTGGGTCAATGGCGGAATTATTAGTGCAACCCAATCTGCACAATTTGTATTTTTCTATTAATATATCAAATATTTGCTAACAATGAAAAGCTATTTTCTAAAGGAATTATGGTTCACCCTTTGTGTCAAATATGTGAAAGGGAAGATGCAATAAGGCACCGACTACACAGATGTAGCAATGGCGCAACCATATGGGGAACATACAAACAAATAATTAATCGCTTTACTAGAACATAATTTGACGAAATCCAATGAATAAAATTATTGAATTTCTCTTTTTTCTTTCCACCTACTAAAAGGAGATTTTTAATACGGTTTACAGCTCAAACTATGAATATATTATTAGTGGAACGAGATGTACAGTTCAATGAACAATATCTAGTGCAAATACATATAAGATTTGAGAACATACCTAAAAAAAAATGTATACAAACCATATCCTAACGGTATATTAATAGATGTTCACTGCAATTTACTTTGTCAGTCAGCAGTTTCGTAACTTTACACACACAGGAGAACATTTTTGTTTGATTTCTGTGAATATTTATTCTCTCTTTCCTAAGTTTGCACAATGTGATTTTTAAAGTTTCTGTTGATTTAGTTTTGAGAGATGTTATATTTTTGTAGTAGTTTAGATTTCTCAGCAATAAAATTTAAAGAAAATGGCTAGAGCGCATACCTCCTTCGTTTGGGGTCGACGGTTCAAACCCTTCTCGTGCCATGTGGGCTTTGTGGCGGACAAATACCGTGTGCATAGATTTTCTTGGGGTTTCCTCCCATTTTCTTCATTCCACCAAATCATCCATCCGGCCTGAGCCAAAGTTATCTAAAGGCCTTAAAAATTAAATTCAAATTCAAATGTGGGCAGTTCTTTGAATGTTAAACACAATCTCCGGGAATATTTTATCTCCTGAAGGTATACGGTCAAGTTAGGAAGAAAATTAAGGCTTGTTTCGATTGTCATAAAAGAGAGTTTGAGATATATTTAAATTTTTAGTCATCTTTAGATCAGATCGGGATAGGCTATAAGAAGGTAGCAGCCGGTGTCTTTGTTAAAGTACCATCCTGACGTTCGTGTGTTGAAACTAATGGCAACTCTGGAAAACCTCAGTCAGGACGGTCGGCATGCAGGACCCGAACTCACGGTACCATTGCGAACCCGAAAAGACACTTTAATTTTCCTCATATACAAGAATCTTGCGTGAATTAGAACCTATGCCTTCATGCATATGGACTGCTTCAAAACAAAGTATCTGTTTGTCGATTGACAGAGGTTTAGATGACTGCAACGACCTATACGTAGGGTATGTACAAAGGAAGAAAAAGGAATAAATAATATTTCTAATATAAGTACTAATGTTTAATGTCTAATGTAAATTAACAAAACTTTAATTTACCTTAAATAAGTTATATACGAGAAATCGTCCGGATCTAAGCTAGTGGTGTTTGGCGTTCCCCTAACATGAACCTTGATGTTTTTTGCTGTGTTTCGTCTCGCGTTTTAAATAGCGATGTCTAATTTTCCCTTGTAAAATGCGCCCCTACGCCCTGGCCTAATGGCCCTAGTGGTAAATTCCAGTACATCTACTGCTATTCTGCGTGGAAGATGTTAAGCTACGCAACACTTCTCGGTCGCGTTTCATTCACCTTTACCCGCCCGCCAATCGTCCTATGGTTCCTTGTTAACCTTAGTCTACACATTGACATTTGAAGAAACATCAACCCCATCAAACTGACGCAAAAATCTTGCTAATATGAGTCAAGTTCATGCAATTTTTGTCTTTTTCAGTATTTTGCATGAAAAAGGACTTTAAATATAAACATTCTTCTATCAATGCAGGATTTAGATCCTCATGATACACATCCAGCAACTCCCTTACCCCAGTAGCACACAAACGTTGACTAATGGTAGATTCAACGTTAGCCCTGCTACGTAATTATTAACCTTGTATATATACCGAAATGTCCGCCTGTTCAACGGGGTTTTCGATGTATACAATCAATGTAGTCTTCAACTGCAAGAAGTGGGCGATGAACAACTTTTTTTTTAACGTTGTATTTGCCTACCTGCTCAACGGCTCAGACCCACGTTTTGCATTTGACTAAAAGAGAGCACTGAGTTTGTAAATGTTCCACGCGTCTGCAGTGGGATTCGAAGCTGTAACTTTGCGCTCTTGTCGTTAATAGCTCTTCACGCTAGCCACCAATCCACGAAGCCACGTAACATTTTTTTTTCGTTACAAAACTTTTCTCTGAAGTAAAATTCGTGTATTCAAGTGATTCCACGGAGAATCGGTGTAAATCAATTTCTTCTTTGTTGCAACTGTAAATTTGGCTACCTTTTCTCCCCTCCACCCTCACTACATAAAAAATTACTCCATTCTTAATACTTTTTATCTATATTCCTTTGAATTTAGAGTTTAGAAATGAGCGTGTATGTTAATCAGAAAATGTCTAATATGATTTTAGAAAAGAGAAATAACAAAAAGTATTTAGTGCAAGGATTTGGCGGAAAAGTAGAGAATACAAAATTAGGACACCTGAAGAGAGTATGTCTGGTAGCCCTGAACAGAAATCGTTTTCAAATGTTTCTTTGTAATAAAAACAATAATATTTTTTTTTCTTTTGAAACAAATTTATTCTTCAAACTGGGGAGACAAATAACCGGGGATTAATGTCGGGGAAACTGTCCGAAAACCGGGGGTGCCTCTAGTATAGCTTGGAATTTCATACTATATTAAATTGCTGATTGTATCTTGTGTAACTTCCTTGATTTTTCTCTTCCCTTCCGGCCCATCAGATATTTGACAACGTTGACAAAAGATGGCATCACTTTCGGGGTTTAGGGTAACGTTGTTGAGTCTTCGTATCGTAAAAAGAATAGTAAAATATTAATCAGTACGAGGATTCCTCGTGGAAGAGCGGTTAGAGCATCGAGCTACCAACGACGAATGCAGAAATCTCAAGCTTCGAATCCCACTGAAGACCGGTAGAGAATTTACAAACAAAATCAATATACCAACGTGAAAGAAATTGATCAAAACAGCATCAATTCTCTTTCATGAAGATCATTCAATGCTCGCTTTTGGTCAAATTATAAAAGTGTGGTTTGAGCCATTGAACAGTTGGGCAAATACAACGTTACAAAAAAGTTTACAAGAATACTCCACTTCTTGACCTTGAATACTATGTTGATTCTAAACGTCGAATAAACCGTTGAACAGGTGGATATTTCGGTACATATACAACGTTAGAATTACGTAGCGGGACTAATGCTGAATCCACCGTTTCTCAACGTTTGTGTGCTACTGGGCTTGATATGTTTTAGAAATCCAGATATATCATGAATATTGGTTGGACCTTATATGAGATCATATGTCTCATTAGCAGCAATGGAAAATCATTACAATTTGCCACTTCTCTTTTTGTAGAAAGAAAAGATGTAAGTTTACAAAATTGAACCTTACTGTGTATCTATCAGTCGGTATATCGGTCCACCCGTGAATACGTCGCTTCTAAAAACTAGCAACTTTGAACTTACAAAATCTCTAGGAATCGATAAAAACGACACTACAAACTCATTCGCTACGTTGATTCCGGGACAGACCTTTGATGATAAACACCATCTCCGGGAATATTTATCTCCTGAAGATATAAGGTCATGTTAGGGAGAAAAATAAGGCGTTTTTACCATCGTAAAAGACGGGTTATGATATCTTTGAAATTGTTAAGGTCTTTAGCAATCTTTGGAACAGATCTGGATAGGGTATGGAAGTGAAAGACTGGTGTATTCGTTAAAGTACCATTTTAACATTCGCGTGGTGAAACTGAAGGAAGCTCTAGAAAACCTGAGTCAGAACGGTCAGCAGCAGGATTCGAACACACGGTACCTACTGCGAACCCGAAAAGACAGGTTAAAGAAAGGACACTTTATTTTTCTCCATATGCAAAAATCTACCGTAAATTACGCTTCTTCAACAAAAAGTACCTGTTGCCCATTGGCAGGGGCACATAAGACTGACATACCCTATATATAACTATGACTAAAAAATGACTATTGGTGTGAACAAAAGCAAATAGGATTAAATAATATTCCTAGTATAAGTATTAATGTTTGTTTTACAATTTCTAATGGAAATTATTCTAACTAAATCACCTGAAGTCAGTTACCCGGTATGAACGAGGGTCCCCCGGGTCAAAGGTTTGGCGTGCCCCCTATATGGTCATTAAAGCTTTTTTGCTAAATATTTTTCTACTCATGTTTTAAATAGCAATTTGTAATTTTTCTTTGTAAAGTGCGCCTTTGTGAAAGTTGCACGCCTAGGCTGGGGCCTAGTGGTAATACCGGCACTGACTGTGTGCAGTAGAGCTGCGGGACGAATAACGGGCGGGGGTAGGTGAGACAAGCGCGAGCTCGGCCAACAAACGCTGTATTGCGTTGTTAAATGTATTCCCTGTAAATTTCGGTGCCTGTAGCTACTACCCGTGTTTCGAAAATTTCTGAAATGATTTTTTTTTTTTGTCTATTTCGCTTCCAGGAATATACCTTTCAATTTAAGACTTTCTTTTTTAAACACCTAGTATAATTTGTTTCTCGTAATTACATTGGTTCATAATATGCGCTTATCTTTTCAAAGAGTGATCTACACTCGAACAAGCAGTCGCAGCAGGTATCAGATACAGATACAGATACACGTATATTTCTACTTAATTCAACCCAAGGTCATCAATAAATTGACTAGGTTTTTTTTTCGTGTGTTGGCACTTAATGTAGCAGAATCTTCTGATCCTTAAATATCATACGAGATGAATTTAAGAATTCTTTGCATTGTCTTGAATGTTTAATCCCATTTCGCTCAATCCTCCATGGAAACATAAATTCCAGAAAATTTTGGAAATAATTCATAATAATAATAACCACGGGCGTTACAGACCGAAAGGTCCTGAGCCTGTCCCATCTGTCCGCGGTTGGTGGAACTGCGTCCACCTTAGTGACGGCAGTGTGGTCAGTACTGCGCGCCACCTGGCCACGAACAGGTGTATTAGGGGCTTTCTAGACCTAGTGGCCGTCACGTCTTTATTCACGGGACTCCACAGTTTGCCTCACGACGCTGGGTGGACGCCGAAAACTGGGACTCCATCCGGGAATTGAACCCTGGACCACGCGGACATGAGTCCAACGCTCTAACCACTAGACTATGGAGTCCCTGGAAAGAATTCAACGTGTGTGAAATTTTGTGGAATTCTATAGCAGTTTTGGATTTCGATGAGGGAAAACAACAAGGGACGCTATTGGTTTGTTAAGAACAATAGAAGAAGGATACACTGAGAAAGATAGCGTAGCATTTATTGATTTGGAAAAGGCATTCGATCGAGGCAACTTGAAAATAGTAATGCAAATATTGAAGAATGGAAGTGTAAAATGGAAAGATTGAAGATTTATATGGACATTCTAGCTAAATCAGAGAAAAAAGATACAATTAGACGAAGATTTATCAGAACGCATAGCAATATTTTGAGAAATAAGTCAGGGATGTTGTTACTAGGTCACTTTATTTAATATATATATATATATATAGAACAATTCGTAAAGATATATTTCGAAAGCGAAGGAGGCGTTTTGCAGAGAATAAGAGATTACTTAACAAGATGTTAAAACATCTGCAGAAACTTTGATTGGAACATGGAATAAAAATAAAGTTAAATAGAACGAAAGGAATGATAATTAAGAAAAAAATAACCATAGCAAACATCATGATTGGAAGGGAGAAAGTAGAACAAGTATCTAGATTAAAGTGTCAGAGAAGTATTAATGTAACAAAGAGATAAAAGCGAGAATAGAAATGGCAAAACAAGCGCTCACTAATAAGTAAACCTATCGATGCTTCAAACTGCTTTTTCGACCAAACTTGGTAGACGAGTAGGGCACATCAGGAAACCACCAGAAAGAAGGACTAAAAGTGCTCTCATCCATAAAGACGGACGCAGTGGCTAAAAGTTTGATTGAAAAGAATCAGTACTTATAATGTGATTTAAGTCGGAAAACACACGTTTATTTGTAAAATGCTTGAAATCATGGAAAACAAATACACATGAATGGATACCGGATCAATACCCTATCTTTAAGAGAATACATTTGTCATGGTCGTCATCTTGAATCTGGCTCGATTTTTTTTTAAATGGGAAGGGGGTTATGTAACATATCAATCTGGGCTAGAATTTTACCAGAAATACATTGGTGAAGTCAATGTTGTCATACATTTATTTTTGAGATAAATAATTATTAGTATGCATAGTTGATCGATAAGTCTGGAAATCCTCTGTTCTTCCTGAAACAGTGCAAGAAATGAAGACCCAATGCATAAGTAATGAGTATTGGGAAACCACTTGCCCAGTGTTTTCCGACTTAGATCACACTATTAAGAACTTATTCTTTTGAATGAAACTGTTGCCAACTGCGCCCATCTTTACGGACGAAAGAACTTTTAATCATGTTTTCTGGTGGTTTCCTGATGTACCCTCCTCCTCTACCAAGTTTGGTCGTGCGGGTTGTCAGTGTGTGTGTTTGAAATTATGATGGCAGTGTTGATCTTCACGTCAAAAGTATCGTACAAACAGGAATCTCTAAATTTTTGAAGGGTATGGTGTGTATTATATGTGTCTCGTGGTTGTTTGTAGTTTTTCTCCTGGTGGGAGTTTTGTAACGGTTCTCACGTTGCATAAGAGCTTCAGCAAACTGTAAGTTTTATACTGGTAGCGAGGTTAGTTAGTGATAACGAAGCATGTTTGGTTAGTGATATTAAGCTATAATATAAACTGATATTTGAGCGGGAAAATACTTTGCCCTGGCGTGGGGAGAATCACGCTTTACAGTGTGAAGGAAGTCCTGATTTCGCCCACCTGATGGGATTCAAATTTGAAATTCCTAAATTTAACACGATGCATTGTAGAAAATAAAGAACGTGAATTATTTTAGAGATGAGATCAAACTGTAGTTCAGTGAATACATTGTCACATCTAACAGTGCGAGGGAAATTTCAAAAGGAACAAGTAAGGAACTTCGTAGAAGCAAAGCTAGAGAACTTTATTTATCAAGTAGAAAGAGCAAAGATGACCACTGTAATTATACATCAACAAGTACCGAATCTATCACTTATTACCATGATCCATTTATGAAGGACTGTACTTCCGAGAAAACAAGGATGAAAAGAGAGTTGTGTGTGGAAAATGTCACAATTGGTTCCTTGAAAAGTGTGTTGGTAAAGAAGAAAAAGATCCACGTTTCACCTGTTATATTTGGCTACAATAACTAGAGAACGGTTTAAAGAATCTACATTTTCTCCAGCTTTCGTGTTTTAAACTGAGAATGAATATGAGTTTTTCCATTTATAGCTTTTTCTTTAATTTAGAGAAGTGACACCCTCTGACAAAAAAGGTTGGAGACCCCTGGCAAAGAATATTCATACCTTCTCTAGCAGCACAGAATATAGCACGGGTTAATATCGGGTCAACATTGGGTTATTATCGGGTCAATATTGATCAATTTCGGGTCGATATTGGCCCAATACTGGGCCAATAACGGCCTATATCGATCATAGTTCTTCCAGTAATGGACCGACATTGGCCCGATATCTTGTGGGGATAGGGTTGTTTCTGTCTATTTTTGAGAGTTATTGAAAAACACAAGATAATATTATAATTGTGAAAAAAAAAAGTTATCATAAAATACTTTCACAGAAATTGATGAAAGTTAAAGATAATTTTTAGCGAGGAATTTGACCTTGAAAAGTATGACGTCGAAGGACAGTCAAATTTCGCGCCTAAAATAAAATTCTTCCAAACATAGATCATCTCGCCTCACACGGTTTCACCACTATACCCGAATCATTGCATAAGCTTCCCTTGCTCCGCCCCCTCATCTACAAATGGCTATGCTGTTGTAAATGCGATTTTCTAAGAGATTAAATCTTCTGAAAAATAATTGTTTTCCTAGCCTTTTCTGTTTACTTTATGGCGTAACAGCTTATTTACTTAAGAAAATAAGTTATTTTGTTGAGAATATGTATTAAAACAGCTTTTAACTTGCTCGTTGTTGCTCTTTTTGTCCAGACGTGACAACAGTGGAAGATAGTGTGACGTCACTCACTTATGCGTCTTTGCAATTGGGCGACCGGCTGATAGGACGACGACAGTGTTTACTATTCTGTCTGCAAAATTGCTGTTTCAAGATATTGGCTTTTGAAAAGTTAAATTGTATCCCATATGTTTATTTTATACCTGACATCTTCTGGCCATAAAATGAAGTAGGACAATCAAAGAAACAAGGTTTGAAGCGTTTGCTAGTATACGTACAAGTTTTGGAAGATTGTAAATATGTGTTTTCCGCAATAATGACGTAAGAGCACTTATGCTGTTCTTGCACCCAGGTCTTCAATTTATTAAATTTAGAAAGAAAAGAACAAAAAGTATTCAAGGGAAATCTAACAAATGCATCTCCCTCTCATACACGCAAAGCCAATGGAAATAAACATTTTCATAATTAGTTATTGCTTTCTATTAGTGTTTTTGCACGATGTTGGAACGTGGGTAGAGTAATTTTCTATTAGAGATATTGAAAACACGTATCTCTTTTAATCATTTATTTTTTATCGCATAAATGTTTAGTTCAATGTATGCAGGAATATGATGAACAGAGGAGTGTATGAATTTATAGGAATATAAGTTATTTTAGACATCTATTTCGAGGCTAGTTAAAGCACATGTGGTTAAATTAATGTTTTTTTTTTCTTCGAGACATAAAAACTTACTTTCATAATAATTACTTTCAAAGTTTATCACAACATAATAATTATTTATTATTATTGTATGTGTTGTTATAATAATATATATTTTTAATTTTAAACCAAACACGTCTCGTTACAATGTTATTACAACCCATATTTGAAAACAATGAAAAAAAATCCTCGTTCTGTGGCAAGTTTTGTGTTATTATTATTATTATCATCATGTTTTTCTCTGTATGATGAAGATATACTGTATGTTCTTCATGTCTGGTTCAAAGTGGTGTAGGCGTATTTATGAATGAGCTCCGTTCCATTTCCCTCAAGCAGAGATCAGCGGTGTCTGGAATTACGGAAATTATGCATTCTTAACAGGAAATTCATTGTCGAATGCATCAGTACTCAACTGGAAGCATTGATTAGAATAGCCTAAATCATGAACATCATTACAATGAGAGAAAACATGTATTCATCTTTCTACTCTCATTGGATAAGATAGTCAGTGGATAGCTTCAAATTTCTCGAATATCCAATATCCTAACTCTTACATATGCACGTACACTCCAAATTCAGTAAATGATTCAATCATTAAACGGCGAGACCTCGGGGTGTCCAAGAGGTAGAGCTCTCACTTTTTGTGCACGTAGTCACAGGTTTAATTCCCGCCGGGTCCATTAAACGGAGTGGTTCGGAGCCCACTTTACCAAAAACTGTAGGCCCCGTCCTTAGAAGAGCTTTTAGGACGTTAACAACATTTTAGTCAATCAATCTTTGAGCGGCGAGTAACACAAATCGTGAAAACATATGTGTACAACAGCGATATTACTCCTCAAATCTGTGGTAGAGCGTTGGCGTAGCATTCAGGAGGTCATGGGTTCAGTCTCAGCAGTCGACGATCCTCACTGAGATTTTTCCAGGGTTTTTCCATAGTCACATCAATAAAATGCCTGGATGATACCTTCAACTTAGGCCTTGGCAGACACATTCACGCATCCTTTCCTCTCCCCTATCCCGACCTAAGCCTTAGATGCCTTGCTAGCACTATATTGATGAAATCGATGAAAGAACGGCTTAACCCGGGTTGGCTTGTTGTTACGTTTCGCGGCCTATTAGCTGTATTGGACTTCCACGTATGAGAATATATGAATGACTGTAATGTATAAGAATATATGAATGACTGTAATGTATAAGAATATATATAATGATCAAAACGTGGAATACAGCTTCTATAAATTATCGTCGTTATAGTACGTACTAACTTCCCTTTTTAATCATGGACTCTTTATTATCTCAGGGCTTTTACGTCATAAGTTCTCTGCTTTGGTATAGTCCAGACATTCAATTCGTACCCCCCTACAAGATCGCTCAACATTACACAGATCTCATTTTTAATTGTTTCGTTCCATTATAACAAGATAAATATTAAACGCAGTAAAAACTTTTAAATACAATTCGAATTACTAACAATAGTAAAATTCTTATATATTTCCAAATTCAAATTAATTCAACACCAATCTGATCCAATAAATTAACTTCAATATTAAATTAAATAAACCTTCAAATATCCCATATCCCCATATCAAAACTAGCTGATTTTTCGGACCGTTGGTGCAAGATCCAGAGGGTTTTCGCTCCCTTACCCTCTACTCCTGCCGGGTGTCGAGCCGAAAAACAAGGATACCCGTTGCTAATGAAAAGAAAGGAAGGATTATCATATTTGCCCACTTGACGGTAGTCAACCCAACAAACTGCACTGTGGTGTGGGTTGCTCAGCCCGGAGGGATATATCTGACAATGGGATCACTCCACGTCAGTTCAACGAAGGCTTTTAAACTAGTATCTCCGATTTGGATGAATTTGTGGTAGTGTTATGGAACTTTTTGTGCTGTTTCCAAAACTGTAAATCTTATTGCAATCGCACAAGCGGTTCCACAGTTGTTGCGTTTCAAAAACGGTATGAAAATCCAATGTTATAGTCGCAACGTGCAATTCTCGCATTGTTTTAAAATACCAAAAATGTCATATATTGGTTCCTCTAAGCTAGAAACATGATTCTTTGTACATTCTTTTCTTTAGTTCACAATAGTTCGTAGTCTCCTCAAATCTTGGAACGTTAATTTAACTCATTTCCCGACGTCGCACAGTGATGTAAGTCGGATGACAATACAATACAATATTCCATTGTTACTCTCATATATTTCTATGAATTTATATATTTTAAAAGCCTATTTTAATATGCACTTCTTTATTCTAAAATAAATTCTAGCCTGCAAGTAGCCTGGGTTTGACTGGTTGCAGAACACTCTAGGATTTGGGTCACTAAACATTTACCTTGAGAAAATGTATCCGAACACCGAAATAACTAAAAAAAAAACTAATAAACTTTCTATAGACATACTTTTCTTAAACAATTGGTACTAAAAAATAATAATAAAAAAAATGATATTGTTGATTCATGAATGAAAAGAAAAGCGCTCTCTCAAATACAGTCACTTTATAAATTCTTGAATGGTGCCATGCTTTTCTTTTTACTTATGCATAAACAAAATTATTTTCTACTTTTTAGTACGAATTGTTTAAGAAAATTATGTTTTTATTTTTTTTTAGATTGTTTTGAAATGATTAATCAGGAACTTAACCATTTTGTAAACTTCAAATCTTTATAATTCAAAATCTCCATCATGAATTGCAATCAAGTTTTTTTTCTTTGAAATCTCATTAAATCTATTTTCATATGTAAAAAAAATATTGCAATGAGCCTTCAAGACAAGGGAGAAAAGTGACATATTATAAATGTACTTGTAAAAAGTAAAATGAAGTCTTACACGGCTATCTTCATTTTTTTTAATTTGAATTTTATTTATAGCCTTTAGGCATCTAAGGCTCAGACCGGGATAGAGAAGGCAAAAGAGTGTTGGAAGACCGCCAAGTGCTATATTAAAAGTACCATCCTAGCATTTGCCTGGTGTGACTAAGAACATCCCTGGAATAGTTCTGTGCATAAATGATAGGTGTTTCATGTTGTGTTGGAAATTTAAAAAAAAAATATTATTGAAAAAACCTAACGAGCCGCAGCCACCTGCTATCAATTTTCGAGAAAGTTTTCAAAAACTCAATTTTTTTAAAAAAAATCCAAAAATGCCGGATTTTCGGGAACATTTCGGGATTTACCTAGGTCTTGTATAAAACGAATGTAGGTTTACTAGGGGCTTTAAACAATTATTTTTTAAAATTATCTAACGATATCTAGATACAACCTAATTTTACCCATTTTGCATTGGACATAATATTTAATAATAGTCAGGGAACTCGGGGTTGCCTTTTGTGTTCTTTTTGTGAGTAGAAATCATATCTGTTTTAAAAAGTATCATTGAAAAATATAAGAACAAAGAATAATAAAAAAGCAATATTGTGAGCTGGAAACCAAATCATGAAAAGTGCGAAGCCAATTTATTATGACGATCATGAAAATAATAATAAAAGAAAAAAGGAAAAAAAAAAGTGGAATCTCGATCAACGAGACCTCTGGTGTCATTGCACAGCATCATAGAATAATAACCTGTGAAGAGTCATCGCTCGCTTGTCGCTTTGATAATGAGGCTGCCATATTCCAGTGACAACATCATAAAGATGCTAATGAAATAGGGGACATCGGGACATCGTGCATTCTTCCAAACCGTCTAACAACCAACCCTGTCTGACTACTTCTTCTGCACTTCCAGTACCACCGTTCCTATATTTTTATGTATAAAAAAAACTCTCACCCTTAGTAGAATCCCACGGTCATATTTCTGTAGTTCAAACAGTTAAAATTTCAACCTTATAGAGTTTCGTTAGTAATGGGGCAGTAGGTTTAGAAAGATGGAATGAATATCCTCCCCCGCCGCCATTCCATTGAAACAAAGAAAAGACAAGGGCTTCAAATGGGGGAGGGAATGTTAGGTTTTTTTTTTTTGTAATTTTGCTTAGAACTTTTTTTGGCAGCTTCCAACCGACGTTTTTACCCTTCCGCTATATATTCCACTCTTTAAAGTATTAAAAAAAACAGAAGCTATGACTTTGTTTTTATAAAAATACCAAGGAAGAACTAACTGGCTTCGTTTAATTATGACCATTTCGACTACTGACGCTCACATATATGCCAGACAGACACACCATATAGACGTTAATAAAAACAGGTTGCGACCTTAATTATACACGTTATTAAACTTGGGAAAGGTTTGTGATTTGATTCGTAATGATGACAACAAAATCTTTCTGTTTTTGCATAAATTTTCTACAGAAGGGGGAGAAAAGTTTCTGCTTCTCTGAACATACCAGTGCTTTAGAGCGCCTTCTGGTGAAACGATCTCATCATTATTATGCAACAAACATTACTCAGAGTTGTTTTATTTGCTTTTTGTATTTTTTATGTTCTCAGCGTTTTTTGTTATTTGTTTTCACTCAATTAAACTAATGGAATGACGTTTTATGACTGCAAACAGAAAATATGGCAAAAGTTATCTTTTTACATTTTAAGAGTAACAATACCGAATCGCGAAATAATAATAATAATAAAAAATAATAATAAAACAATGCTTGTTCAATACAATATTTATTTTGATGGTTTCTTTTTAAACGGGTCCCCTTCCCAGAAATTGTCTCGCTTTTAAAGTTGTTTTGGCCTGTGTCTATAACGCGAACTTACTCCTTAACGATATTAGATAAAAAAAAAAAAACAATTTCTAATTTGAACTCAGTGGGTTATCATTTTGTTTGCCATTCGTTAGACAAGCACCTTCAACGACGACACTTCTGAACCCTGTACAAGGTCATACACATACTGGACAACTTCTTTGATTCATATTCCGATGAGTTTTACCATCGTGGGATCCAGAATCTGTTCGAGTGTTGGAGGCAGGTTATTACTGCGGATGGGAACTACATCTGATTTTACAGATACGCCTTACTTCATGTTATAACGGTTTTCTTTGTAAGAGTCAAAAACCTACAGAACTTTATAGGTTGTCTTATATATTTCCACTTCTATATTTTCAGCAACTGTAATTCAACCTTTGAGTAGAATTATTTTCCAGAAGTATTTTACTATACCGTAACAGAGGAAGGAAGATGGTGCACGGATATGACGCCTCTCTTTGGGGAGTTAATAGATTAGTGAGGATTTACATGGGCAGTAACAGAGGTGAGAAATTCCATTAGTAGATAGTAAAAAAGTAGCAGGATAAATATGACTCATTAATAGTCCAGTGGTGTGAGCACAAGGGATTTAATCTATGTTTATGCAATACAAGTTACGGTCACTTTGAATTAGAGTTAAAAGTATTGTATGGGATCAATTCCTATTCCGAATTCAACTATAAGTAGCTGCATATTTAAGCTATACTAGTAGCAAAATGACTTGATTATTCAGCTGCAATAGAGTGATTTGGCTTTGGCAATAACATAGTTCTTTTTACAATATCTTTTAGCAATAATAATGGTTCACTTAGCAGAATGACAATACAAGACTCACATATTTCTTTGTACTCTCATTCCTTAGTATTGCTGTGAGTAAACATATCAACTATGACAATATGGTAATCGTAACCATATCATGGGTAATTTAACCGTCCTTTTCTTACAGTGCAAATCGATTCCCAGCAGTGGTCCAGAGCATGATTTAAACCTCCATTTGCTTCCACGAACTGGTTAGTGAAAGAGAAACTAATAACCTTCCGACGTTTGGTAGGCATTCAGGCGTCATGCAATTCTTTTTAGTAGCGTTGGCTCCGTATTCTTTCTTCTCGCCCATCACGGCTTAAACCTTAGACGTCTAAAGGACAAATAAAAAAAATTCGGCACTGAAACTTTCAGAGGGAAACATTACATTTATTTCACATAAGGAACGAAATCACCGCAATAACCTAGTATTTATAAATACTCAATTTCATATTTGCCTTCACATGTTATTTTGGATTTTGAAGCAGTAAAAATTATTCAACTCCTGTATAAATTGAATTACAACATGGACAATAGATGGACTCAGACATTCTTATAAAGAAATTCAAATCATCGATCATCAGTGAGATTATATTTAAATGTTCTTCATTCAGTTCTTTGAAGGATATTATTAGCTAATATTTTTGATGTATTTAAAATTATTAAGTTAATTTTTACTTTAATAATTAAGTGTGTAAAATTATAAAATGCTGATGTCGTATCAAGAGACCTTGATTTATAGGTCAGTAATATTACCACCAGTGAAATTACCTACTAATGCATACATGCTATGAGAAATTTAGATAAAGATATACTGCATAGTTATAAGCAGGTAAACAGCTTACAGGACGAAACATTTCTAATTTATTTAACTTATTGCAAGGATTAAGTCAGAACCCGCATTCAGTAGAAACTCTGTACAACTTTAATTACACTGACTTTGTATCCCCCAATCTGAAAACACTGGCAGAATTCCTGTACAAGGTTGCGTGAATAATAATAATAATCCAGCAGGATCAGTTCCCTATTTTCTTGGGTCTACATGCATAAAATGTTAACTGGAATAATTTAGAAGCAATATATAGTCAAGATTGATTTTCCTATCTATGGAGTTCCTGAGCGAAATTGAGGACCGTTTTTTTTTTTCGAAATTTGCTTTCGAAAAAATAATATTTTTGTTTTTTCAGGAAATACAAAAAACTAATTTGCAAGAAGAGGTTTAAAGTTATAGACTTAATATCTATCACTTAATGCCATAATTAGAGATTATTAAGAGCTTACATGAGCTTCAAATATAATTGAAAAATTATTGAACTAAAATTAAACAGTTTTTCCATTTGTTTTCTACACCTAATATAATGTTATAATTTTTGTAATTTGGAAATAAATTTTCGTACTAACCTGAAATTTACATTAATTTTAAACTATTTATTTTAGAATATTAGTATTAATGAGTATCAGTCTTGTATGTTGTATCACTTTTGCATAATTTTAATTTCAAAACAAGCATTAAAAAAATCAAAATCAAAATCAAAACCAAATCATATTCTTCTTTAAGAGGTTTTACCACTTTTATCCCACTTTTTACGGCACTTCTTCAACATCTGATGTTTCAACATTGTTTTCATCATTCAATTCACTACTTCTCATCACATCTTTATGGAAAACTTTGGGTGTCGTCTAGTACCACAAAGAATGACATCAATTTAGGAATATCTTAGCCCTTCTATTTATATCACACGGTTTGATTGTTTCTGTAATCTGGCATCATCTATGTTTGAAGGTTTCCTCCCCTGGTTTGGATACTTTCACAGCTGTTTCCAATCCTGACAATGTGTACTTCACTGAAATTGATACACGCTTTCTCTTTTGCTGTATTTTATAACTCAAACGTTTGAAACTTCTTTCAAATCATGGACTTTTCAGTCCTCTTCTAATATTTTCATAACATTCCTTTTCTCATTACATCATAGTACCCCTCGGGAAGGGCGTAAGCCATAGTGCTGTTACCGCCCATACAATTCATTTTATCTTATCATAATACCCACTTAGGGACTATATCTCGTCATTCAGTGTGTATTTTATCGAAAAATATTTTGCAGAAAGCATGTTTTGTAGTAACTCTTGCGTACTAGAAAGCTAGTTTTGCAAAAACTCTCAAACTTTCACAAATAATAACAGGCGGTTAAAATCAAATTCTGCAAAAGTTGGTACTGTCATGATATTGAGAGATAAATTATGAATTTACATTAGCAAAAAGGTAAATTTTCATTATTATTATTTTTTTTACAGGAAGCAAGTTTTTTATTTCATTACTATCAAACTTGATAAAAACATATTTATGCAACATACCAGATGTTTTAGTTTTTTAACTCATGAAAAGAATTTACTAAGTACAAACCTCTCTAAGATAATTCACTAATGGTAGAGTCATTAATGATTTCAATAGCTGATGACTAAAACGTTTCGACTGATGACCTAAAGAGTACTTCTGAAGAAAAAATTGCTTTAGCATCAGGGGGAGGAGAGATCATTTATTCGCTAAAGACAACCAATACCCAGAGATGTAATGAAGGATGTACGCTGGTACGTGATGTGTACCCACCTACCTAATATTTGAAAACAAAAACGTGTACCCACCTCAGCGTATAATGTACAGGAATTCTGCCAAGCCTCCTGAATAGAGGGGTGTCACCCTCAAAATTCTCAGCGCACACACACCCCCATCTGAAAATTTTACGAGTTAAGAAATAAGAGAAACTGTACAAAACTATTTTTCACTTGCCAGTATTGGCTTTACACTCCTCTCCAAGTTAAAATCCTGGCGATTTTCCTCGTAAAGGATCGTGTTGCCAGAAAAAATCACTGGTACGTCGTCTTACAAGACAACGTGCATCCAACAACAGTTTTACCATTACGCCACTGGCAATAACCACATTGTTGCCTTCCTTTACCCCTCTAATAAATAAGGAAAACAGAATCAAACACATCTTTAACAAGTATTTCTCTTGTTCTCATCTTTATTGTTGCATTTTTCCTTTCCCCAATTTTGTACACAGTATTTCCTCCCTTTTGCTGTCCTGTGTTATTCTTCATAATGCAGTTAAGAGGGTACTTTTCCCTGTCACTCGAGAGACAACAGACCTTTTTCCCCTTCCCCTCCTCTACAAAATCCTTCTCTCCCCTAAAGCTTCGGCAGCCCTCCATACTGCCACGTCATCGCGAGTTATCGTGGTCATATATCAGCTCGTGTGCTCAAACCCTCAAACTGGGCTAAGCCACCAGAACTAATCACCAAATTCGGTATTACTTATTTTTCTCCAACCTCTAAACGTCACTATACATATATGTTGTAAGGGGGTTTGGTTGGTTCTTGGGTTTTTATATCTAAGCCTATCACTTTTAGTGTTAGCTTTCATTTATAATTCGGAATGATTAGAGCTCTTTACGCGTGCTTCTTGTATCGTAGGATGATGAAATACAGTTCAAATGGATATATCATTGATAATCTGTCATAATGGGTGCAGATAAAGAACAAACAGGAAATACTTGTCTGCAAAACAGATGTATTTAGGCGCTTGAACGCAGACCACGATGTGGTTGCGGGTTCGAATCCCTTTTCGGACATGGGTATTTTTTATTTTAAGAAAAGAGTAATGCATTCGTGTAGCAGAGGCTTAAAATAGGATATACAGAAACACAGTTAATCAAAGGTACACTTACAGAGAATTTTAGAAAAGATATGTACACTTATATCCATAGAAAATGGCCGGTGGAAAATTTCTAAGCACGAAATACTTCACAGTGTGGCAACACTGGTGCAATAGCTACGTCACAAACAGAGAGTGTGACTTCTTTGTTTCAAATTTACACTAAATTTTGCTTTGTGCACTTGTCGAACTTAACAAAATTCCCCATCGACCATTTCTTTGAACCAGAGTGTACAAAAATAAGTTCAAATCGAAAGCGGTTTTTGTTTACAGTGATCCAGAACATTCGTTATTCGAGCGTCCTCTTGGTTAAGTGCCGGAAATCTCTAACTTAATGGAAATACGTACGTCACGGGTTCACATCTTGCTTCCTGTCAGTCATTATGACTAACATTTTCTAAGAATTTGTTCTGATTAATCAGTTGAATGACGTTATCGTACCTAGAATAAAGAGCTTTGACTTTCGATTTTCTGGAAGATGGGATTCCTGAGGGATGTCATCACTTGTCAGTTATTGAAAACCTAATAAGTGTGGATTTTTATGTGAAGTTTATTAAATATGTAATAAAAAGTAATAATAAATGTGGCTAAAAACGTAAAATGAACTAAATTTCTAATAACAAATAACTCGACCTATTTCTCAGCTCTTCAATTAACGAATAAATAGACAAAGAACTGAAGATTTGATCTCCTATACCTAGTGGGTGAGTGGTAACGCTAGCTGTCTTGCAATCAAGGGGTCCTGGGTTTAATTCCCGGTGGGAGACAACTTGTTCGGAACCTACCTTAAAACTGTAGGTCCTGTTCTTAGGACGTCATCTTCATCCAATGGAAGACAATGGCAATCCACTATCAGTTCATTTTGTCGAAGGGACCCTGGGTTAGGACCACCTTCGCGCAGAACACTCATCAGCATTATCATCATCATATCATGTGCTAGTCCCTTTAAACTAAATTCAAACGGAAAACCAAGGTTCCACATATAGCTTATGGAGCTATGGGGATGAGTTCAATTGAGTTCCCCCACTGGAGGTCTCATCCAGTATAGAACCAGCGAACACATTCAGATATTAAGGGAGAGAAAATAGTATGCTAAGACTAGAAGGTAAGGGGAAGACCGAGAGATATGGTGAATGTTATTTTCTCTTTTAAGACCTTGGAGCTGTCCACCAGAAGACTAAAGATAATGTTGAATTACATAAATAGGAAGCAATTTACACCAAAATGACACTATTCGAAAAAGGAATGGAAGTGATTCTTCGGTTCCTTATTTCCTAAAAAAAAAAAGAAGAAAATTAAAAAACAACAACAACATTCCTCTATACCTAGGCTTCAAGGAAGGTAAAAACACAAGAGAAAGGGACGAGAAGGCAGACAAACCTGAAAGTCCGACAGGAGGAAACATTCAGTACGAGAAGCCGAAGGGATTTCAACTAAAGCTCTCTATAATTGCTGGACCAGTATCTTTGTTAACAGAGCATACAGGATTAGCTCGCGGGCGGACAGCCGGGCACGCACACGTCACTGGTCGGCTTATCTTTGCTTCAGAGAGAGAGAGAGAGAGAAAGAGACTGCATTTACTACTAATTCCAACCCCTTTTTACCCTCTCTGTATTTGATTGCTCCCTTACTGTCTTCTAACCGCGATAAGGATAAAGTACCTCCGCGATGGATGAAAAAGGAAATATATGTAATGCTCGTTTATATATATATATATATATATATATATATATATATATATATATATACAGAGGTGATCGAGGGTAAAATGAAAGGCCCTCCGTCACTGTACCAAGAATAATACGTCTGATTCAATAGGCGTCACTGATAACGTAGGGTGAGAAAAGAGACGGTATAATTTTGCCATTATCAACCATGTCTCTCACACTTAATTGATCCTGACATATACAAGCTGAGGAACTTAACCTCCTTCTGTGCTTTCATTAGGACGTTAGATTTATTAGATACAAAAATAAATATTGTTTTGCGAGCAAAATATTATACATAATATAGAGCCTGAAACATTGTTGGTGAATTTCCTGAGAGTCAAACAAGAAAAAAAATAAAGATACAGAATGAAGTTCAAAGAACAACATCGAATTGTTACATTATTAAATAATATGTCAACTGCAGAAACCAAGGGACATAAGTGATAGTTACAAACAAAAAAAGTTGACGGCATTTTTTTTATATATATATAACCCGAAATATACACAAAACTCTCACATTTTGTCCATTGGCACAATAAGATTTCTTTGTACAAAATGAAACACTATTGTGTCACAGATTTTGGGTTATATCTAAAATTAGTATAAAAAACCCCTTTCGGGTAAAGGGAAGAGTGACGCAAGAATTCCACTCAGAAAAGAAGTGATATCAAATTTTGCGAGTGACTTTCTTTGTGTCACTATGGCATAAAAGTGTTTCTATAGTATCCTCCTTGCTATGTATAGGTTAGGATCTGTTTAGGTTAGTCCAATTGTTTATTAGAAAGCTCACTAATGTTATAAATTGAATTATTATTATTATTTATTTGATTTGAGCTTTATTATATATGTTTATACTACGTTAAATTAAATAACTTAAATTGTTTCAATCGAAACTACTTTATAATAGAGTTTACTTGGTAATGCTTGCGGTAGTGGTGTAGCATGTGAACCAGAGATGGCGCAGCGATAAGTTTTGCAAGTTTGTAGTAATTAGTGCATGAAAGGTAATTTATTGTACATTGAAGTTTGAATGCAACGAACCTCGTTATTATTTTACTAAAGCAAACTATAAGGCTTTAAGATTCTTGTATATTTTAGTGAATTATGATGTTATAATTATTAAACGACTATGTTATATTCTGTACCAAGGATGGTAAAAGGCTATGGTCGGTACTTGTATATAGACACACAGAGACACAGATATATTTCTCTGATTAAAGTTCTTAAATGAATATTACCTGTTTTTATGTTGAAGTTAATTTCTTTTCTAAGGTGAAACACCTTAGGCTGAAGAAAATTATCGTTGGGTTTCGCCCCACCACAGTGCGTAAGCCGTGGTCTATCTAAAGTTGGGCATCTCAACGTTCATGCCGCAACATTCTGCTTGGAAGTTCGAAAGGTATCCACACATCCCTGAGAGAGTCGTGAATAAAGCTTAGCCGAAGCTCGTTGTTGAAAGTTATATTATTTATTGTATTATATAGTTGAACTAACGCCTAGATAGAGGGTTATTTCATAATGTCGACCAGTCAAGGGGCTCGATCGTCAGAGGAGAGCGGCCATGAAAGTGATGATGCAGGGAAGAATGTAGATAATATCAGATTATCAAGGAGGAGTCGACGTTTCTACAGGGAAAGAAAGCCTAATTCAGATAATGGTGATGTATAATTAAAGGCGTGGATTAAACAAATAATGGAAGGACAAAAGAAAGAAGAGAGAAGACGTCAAGAGGAAGAAGAAAAGCAAAAAGAAGAAAAGGAAAAGCGAAGAAACGAGAAAGAAGAGAGAAAACGTCAGGAAGAAGAAAAGCAAAGGGAAGAAAAAGAAAAGCGAAGAAAGGAGAAAGAAGAGAGACGGGCACAGGAGAAAGAAGAAAAGGAAGAAAGACGTCGACAAAAGGAAGAAGTAAAACAGAAAGAGAAAGAGGAAATAATGCAAATGATACAATCGTCATTGCATGAACCTGTAAGACGACTAGAGAAACTGGAAGTTAAAGCACAAGAGCAGAGTATACAAATACAGGATCTCCAGACTGAAGTTGATGCCTTTAATGTTAAATTACTACAATTGCAAGAGAGCTGTGAATTGGATCAGAATAAAGGTGGAATATCTGTAGCAAATATCGATGCTAAACAGCAAACTTAATTAGTGTTTGAAACACAACAAAAGGATACCATATGTCCGTTACCTAATGAAAGGTTGGTGACCAGAGATATACAAAATGAAAGATTAGATAACGAAGATCGTGAGTCTGTGAATCTAGCTTCAAGTGACGAGGGATCAGTCATACGAGTGAGAGAAACGGAGCAGGATTGGAAGATGCAATTTGTAATGGAGTTGTTGAAAGAGATGCCTCGTGGTTCGCTAAGAGATCCTACACCTAAGGACTTATTAAATGTGCCTAAGTGGAGAGAAGAGCTAAGTGAGATCAGTCCAACTGGCTATCTTCGGGACTTAACTAACTACTTAGCATGTATGAAATTAAATCCAATGTCACAATTAACTCTTTTGAGAAAAGCAATGACAGGTCCTGCTTTAGGGTGGTTACAAAGTAAAAGATCTCAATTCAAAACATATTATGACTTCTGTTATTTTTTCTTGCAAGAATTTGCAAGTAAAGAGAAAATTAAAAAAAGGAAAAGAGCATTGAAACACAAGTGGATTGATTGGTCCAGAGTGAGTAGCTATACAAATCAAGTATATCTATTAATTGATAAATTTAGAAACATAGATGAGTGTATGGATGATCGAGAGCTTGTGGAAAACATCATGTATATGTTACCGAAGAAAATGCAATTAGATTTAGCCATCCTTGAATATAGTAAATTGGAAACATTTATAAGCTATATTCGAAGGTATGATGAAATTCAGATGCAAAGTAATGAGGTCAGATACCCAGGAAAACTAGATCGAGGTAGATATGTTGACCAGAATAGAAATAATAGATTTTCACAATCAAACTCTAGGAATACACAAAACATGCGATCTACCAGAAATAGGACTTATTATGGAAATAATGGCCAAAATCGTGTTACTAATAGACAGCAAGTGAATTTATGTAATAATACATCGAGCAATGAGATAAATCAGGAACAATCAAGGATAATAGAATCGAGCCAAAGGAGGAGTGTTGGTAGCCGTGAAAATGTACAGAATGGTAGAGGTCCATCGGAGGATATACCTCAACCTTCACCTGTCCCTTCTTTAAACTAGCAGTGCGAACAGAGGAAATGGTCTGTCCGCTGTTCGACTGTAATGTAAGGCCAGAAAGGGAACCTTTTGAGGCGACACAAGCAACTGAGGAAGATATTAAAAGAAGTGTTATGGAGATACCTACTTTGGATAATGAAGATAAGTCAAAATTGCTGTTGTTACTACTTAAATACAAACCTTTGTTTAATGAACGACCCGGTCTACATAATACTTTTGAGTATGATTTACAAGTTAAAGATGATGTTATTATTAATGCCAAACAATACCCTATAACTTATCTAAAAAGAGAGGCAGTAAGGAAGGAACTGGAAAAATGGGAGCGTTGGGGAATAATTGAGAGAGCAAATAGTCCTCATAATAACACTTTACATGTAGTGGACAAGGCAGATGGAACAGTAAGACCTGTTCTTGTCCTTAGACAATTAAATAAACATGTAATTTGTCCTCGAAATCAAGTTG